>CM072159.1:1950706-1977505 GCA_036850595.1 Rhyacichthys aspro
TGTGTGCTCTTCCCTGTCCTCAGGTCGGGGACCAGATCCTGGAGGTTAACGGCCGCAGTTTCCTCAGCATCCCCCATGACGAGGCGGTGCGAGTGCTCAAGTCATCCCGGCACCTGATGATGACCGTCAAAGACGTGGGCCGTGTCCCTCACGCCCGCACCGTGGTGGGAGAGACCAAGTGGATTGCCAGCTCCCAGATCGGGGAGAACTCAGCCACCAGCAGTCTGGCCAGGTGAAGGCTGTTAAACTAAACTGCTTAGCGATCAGTAGATTGTTTGTCACATAGAAGCCCCAAAGCCACAATCAAATGGAGCAGTTTCCTCTTAAGGATTGAATTTCTCTTAGATTTTGCATCCTTTATGGGTCTTTTTTACACTTCTCATAAAAAGGATATAGTGTTTTACTCACTGTGCTAGGCAGTGCATCACATTTAAAATCATATACAACTAAGCAGCTTTAGCAGAAGAGGAGCTAAAGTGGGTTACTGGTGGGCAGTATAATATCACATTTCAGCTCAATTGCATAAGGCAGAAAGATTAAATACATTTTTCAATCATGAAACAAGTTCATTTAAACAAAAGAATCATTGTGCTGCTTTCCATCTTGTGGCTACGGAGGCCCTGAAATCACAATAACAATACTGTGTGGAAGGATGGGAGGTTTTGGAACCTAAAGAAGGTTTTGACCTGTGGCCTGTCCATACAAAGCTCTAAAAGTTCATTCTAAATTTTTTATATTATATAAACCAAATGCTGAAATGCAAATACAAACTGTGAAACACAAAAAGACATCTGGAACATGAAAAGGGTACAACTGTGGTGCTTGATGGTGACTACTTGATGGAAAACTGCTCACAAACAGCACTGCTTCTGTGAATACATTTGTTGGTATTTTATGGATTATTATGAAAAAAATAATTGTGGTCATATTTCTTCTTTTTTATATATATATATATATATATATATATATATATATATATATATATATATATATATATATATATATATATATATATATATATATATATATATATATATATATATATATATATATATATATATAGCGTGTACTGTACATGTAGTAATTACATAAGCTTGGTTAAATAAGTGATATGTGATTCTTTTCTGATAAAAGAAATCATTCATTTGTAATTCATTAATTCATTCACAAATGAGAATGAAGCTTTTGCCAATCACATGCTTGCTTAAATGGGGGCCTGAGTTAGGGACACTCCAATTGGCTGCTGGCCCACACAGTTTGTCAACATTGAATCAATGGCTGCTGATAATACAGAGGAAGTGTCTATCACAGCACTGCATATGTCTGCTTACTCATAGAAATAGCACAAAACATAAAAAGAAAAAAATGCAAGCAAAGTGAAACACAGATAACCATTGGCAATGCATTAACACAATCATTAAAGAGCTGCAAAAGAAAATGGCCCAGAAATCATCGTTGGAGTGGGCTGGTGTATAGTCGAGAATGAAAGAAAACTGCCAAGAAAAACACTCTCTTCCTCTGAGCCTGCAGCCGACAGCCATTTCTGTTTCATAAGATCAGATGCACAATTCTCATTCACACCATTTGCACAGAAAATGCAGCCAATAATTCTGGGCTTTTTGGAGAAATGCCAGCGTTTGTTGAAAAAAGGCCACACCTGAGCATCCAACTGCGGCTGTCGACCCAGAATAAAACCCTGATGCAGCAAATGAAAGTGGGCTGTAAATGTCAGACTAATTCTCTCATCAAGTTTAACAGGACTCATGCAGATGACTCCCAGCCTGTGATTCACCAACATCAACAGCTGAAAGGGGTTTAGAGTTTATATCTGTGTTCAGTTCACTGATGGTTTCTTTAATGCAGAGGTTTCTAAGGAAGCAACAGGTGGAAGGGTAAAAAAAAGATGTATCACTGGCCTATACCCATAAAAATTGTAAGTAGCACTTAATGATATAAATCAGTGCAAAACCAGTCATTAAAGTGTAGGTCAGGGACTTTTTTTTAAAGGGACTACACACTGGCCCCAGAGCTATTTCCCATTATTTCTCATAAACTGTTTTAATTTTGCCCGCTTCTGCCCCAGAGGCTGTGGTGTTTTGTTTATCTGTGGAATCAGACACTTGAGAAAATGAAGACATTGCATTGAATAATTTGTTTCAGGTGAGTGGATAGAGCTGAAAAAGTGACAGCCACTTTGGGAAAAGTAGGAGCATGAAACATATACAGACCTGCACAAAGGCATTGGAGTCACTAGAATCTATCTAGAATATGATTGAGAACAATCATGGCACAAACTAAATTATGTAGACTACAAGTGTGAACACATCCTTAGATTCAGTTAAACCTTGTTGTTGCACCAAAACCTAAATGAAAATTTTAGTGGCAATATATAATGAGTTCTCAATTTTAACAGCTCAAGCTACTTAAAATATCAGTTTAATTGAAATGACATACTAACTTATATGCCTTAATGTGAATCTCCATTTGGTGGTGAAAGCAGACTGCTTCTCAGAATGTTTGCAGATTAAACACCTTCTTGCACCTGCCCACTACCCACACTAGGGTTCACCTGAGTGGAAGGGAACTACTCAAATGTTCCATTTGCTTTTAGGGCCACAGTGTCACAAATCAGAGAAACACACAAATCAAAGACTGACAAATCTGTGCTGCTTTTATCAGAATTTAAAGAGAGACACATTTAAAATGCTGTGACTGTTGATATTCCAAATCCTGGCTTTGATCCGGCCTGTAAAATTACTGTCTGAAGAAAAGGGCTGATATATGACAACCGTGCCTGTGAGTGAGTGTATTGCTGTCGTTATGGGGACATAAATGTGTTTACAGTCACATAAAGGAGTTCTGATCCCTTAGGAGGCTCACGCTGCTCCCTCATGATGCACACATCAGGTTTTATGGTGAGCGCTTTTTAGTGCCGTGGTAAGGTTTGTGTTGGGATATAAGTCAGTGCACTGTCAGTGGAAATGAACCGGGAAGCAATTGTGTTTTTATTATCATGTCAAGTAATTTAAGTGCATGAAACATAGGGGTTTACTATTGTGTCAAATTTGAGCTTTGAAATTTTAATTTCCAAAACACATATTTTTTTCTTTATAGGTCCCATATTATGCTAAATTGACTTTTCTGAGCTTTTAACCATGTTCTAACGTTGTTTCTACCTCAAACACATACCCAAAGTTGTGTTTTGTTTCATTCACGCATGTTTGAGTAATTTATTTAGTTTGAGCTACACTCCTTTCAACGAGCTGTTTCACGCAATGACGTCAATATGTGAAATAAACCACTCCTCTCCAGGAAGTGCTCCTCCACACTCCTCCAGCCCCTCTCTCCTGCACTGTCAACAAGTGCCGTGCTCTGCAGCTCAGACACAGAAAAGGGGGGGGGGAAGGGGCCAGCCAAAAAAACAAACAAAAACACCAAAAAAAAACAAAAACCCCCAAAACCACAACAAAAGGCCCCCCAACAAAAAAAACTCAAAAAGAGGCCCCCCGCGCGCCAACCAAGCCCCCCCCGGGGGCCCCCGGCCGGGGGCCCCCACGTGGGGGCCCAAAAAGCCCCCCAAAACAAAAAAAAATTTTAAAAAAAAAAAAAAAAAATATATATATATATATATATATATATATATATACATCTCTATATATATATATATGGTATATATATATCATTATAAGATAATTATTGTGTGTTTCATGTTGCAAAACGTAATATGGTAACCTAAATGTATCCAAAATACATTGTATAATGTTCAAAACAGTATAATATAGGACCTTTATTGTTGGAGAACAATGCATAAGGGTCTTGTAGCCCATCCCCTTAAAGCCAAGTGCTGGTCAAAATGTCCACTCTGTTATGACTGGACAGCGATGGCAATTAATTCAGTCGTACCTTAGTGACACTTTTTTGTTCTGTTGTTGGTGTAATGTGTTGTTTTGGGGCACACTGTGTTACCTATCTTCCTAACAATGTAACAGGAATCTATTGTTGAAGCTAAGCTGTTTCAGGAGCTTATGGATATATAATCTTTTGGAGAAACTCATTCCATCTGACTGTGACTTTGGGATTTTGCAGATGAATTTCAAAGACAAAATGTTCAAATACCCCCTCTACTGACAGGTGCCATGGCAACCAGATCATAATCTTATGGAACTTTGATGCTGTTTTAAACCATAGTGAATATGTCAGATAATGGTCTCTTGGTGCCTATCAAATGTCAGGAGCCTGATTTACTAAGATCTCAAATAGTGGGTGCTAAATAGCATGTGCAGTTTGAAAATTGCAAACCTTGGGGAGCCTTGTTGGCTCACTTGGTAGGGTGCTTAACCCACACGAGTGACCCGGGTTCAGATCCAGCTCAGGTTTGTTTGCTCCATGTCATTTCCCTATATATATATATATATATATATATATATATATATATATATATATATATATATATATATATATATATATATATATACTCACAATCAACATGTAAACTTAAGACATCCTCTTTTATTTTAGACAAACAAAGCAATTACAGATTTTTCAAAGGCAGCCATCTCAATAGTTGTCAGGAGTTTCAAAGACTGTTGGTAGTGACAGAAGGATGACCGTCAGATATTGTATGAGAGATCATCTTCTGTCACCTGAAGAAGAGCACCATCTTCTATTATTATAAGAAGCAATACAAACAGATTTGAACAGAACAGTGGTGCAAAATGAGTTAATTTAAAGAATTATTTTGTATTTTTTTACACCTCCTATCAGCACAGTTGTCAGCATATATACCTGCAGTTTCCATTTACCTCCAACATGCTAAATTTAGACATAACTTAAGGTCCCACAATCATTAATTCATTAGCATTTTCTCTGGTCCTGTATTTTCCATACTTGACAAAATGTCAAATTTTACTGAGCCAAACATGCAAAGGAAGTGTTTAGCACTTCCAATGAGTTCAGCACAATAGCTGGATTAACTTTTCTCTGGCTTACACTTTTATGTGTTTCAATGATACTATGATTCAGTCAAAATAGGACAGGGGCATGGTACTGTCTTCTAATGTTTTCTGTGTGTTTGCAGCTTCACTGTGGATCAGGGAGCGTCTGCCTCTGGAAAGGTAAGAGACTCTTCTTCTCGTGAACTCTCAGTGTGGCTCCCTTTTGACTGGTCTCTGTCAGTTGCCACTTTCTGCACAAAATGGGAATGACAACCAGAAGTGGGTCAATGATGTCATCTTTTCTGCTCAGCGCAAACTATTGTTTGTTATTTTGGAAGGACAAGTTCATAACAAATGTGACAATAGACTTGGGAGAATTACCAGTTTCAAGGTAAATTGTGTTAAAAGTACTGAGTGACACATTTATAAAAGTTAATGGTTTTAGTCCAGTGGCCCATACAGTGAGATTTACAGTCTGTACTTTGACTTTGAGCCTGACTTTGAGACTAACATGTCTGCGAGCAGGGAAGTTGGAAACAGCAGAATAGATAAGTCAGAAGAGTAGAAGGTGGGAGGAATAGCTCACTTCTCATTATGAGACTGTGACGGACAGTTTCCTCCTGAGGGGAGGGCAATGACTCAAAAGACACGCAACACTTTCTCCTCCAACATGTGATCACTGCAATAACTTGAGAACTGAGTCCATAAGAGCATCCTATTTTGATTCATATAGCCAGCTAAATATCACTGTCTTACAGGGACATGCAGGGTTTTTTCCAAACTTGGGTTGTACAAGTTAATTTGTGTTAGATTTTGCAGTCTGAAGACAGGAAGCACTCCATACTGTCTATATTAGTCACCCAGGGCTGAAGAGAATACATATTTTAACTTAAGGCAGAGATAAAAATGAATGTTACACCCATTTGTATGCAACATTAGGCACATCACATTATCCTGTGTAAAACAGATGTTGTCTTGAAAATTACTTTATGCATTAGTATTCATGACATTGCATTGTTCATTTGTTTCCATCTTTTGGTGTAAAAATGTCAGTTAATGAAATGGGCAGATGCTGATTTGTAAGTTGTTTTTTATGCTCAGTTGGTATTGCTGATGGGTCATAAAAATGTAATAGTCACTTTATTTCCATTAGTCCTTGTGAAGACGATTCTCCCTGAGGTCCAAACACAAATAATATACAATATTAGTTTTGTTATACAAATATTACAAATATCACAATGTATGTCATAAGTCCAAAACTTAAATACAGCAAGGACTTTCTTTAAAATAAGTAATACAATAGCCTCACATTTGTTTTGATTCTTTTTTGACATGAAACTATGAAACCAACCCGTCTTTTAGACACAGACAAAGTGCAGCTGCTTTAACAGGTACTCCACTGTGCAACCCTGGAGAGCTAGCAGTTGTTCACAAATTTCTCATGTGTTCAGCAGTCAATATTCTATAAATGGATTTTAGTTCTTCTCTCGTATACTAATTAGCAAATGGGCAAGAATGCTAAAAATATACAGCTATTTGCAGCTCAAGCCATTTTTGTGTTACTTTACCTAATATGCACTTGAATAATGTCTATGTCCAAAGTGTTGACAAAATGTGCATTTTACCTTAATGTAAGTTTTGTCCTTTTCACAATGTGTACAGCTATCTCCTAAGTCAGAAGACACAAAACACAATGCATGAAAACACAGATGCATGAAACACAATGCATGAGTTCTCCCTTAGCCAATCAGGACACAGAACACAATGCATGAGTTCTCCCTTAGCCAATCAGGACGCAGAACACAATGCATGAGTTCGCAGATTTTTTTTAGTGCAATTTTGCACGTTTTTTTTTGAACGTGCATTGTGTTCTGCGTCCTGATTGGCTAAGGGAGAACTCGCGCATTGTGTTCTGCGTCCTGATTGGCTAAGGGACTGTAGACCATTGTCAATCAATCTCCTCCGTGCCGTGTCTCCTGTACAGTACAGAATGCGTTCGACTTGCCAAATTTACATAAATGTTCGATCGCTAGCAGTGTGACTCTGAAGTGCTGTATGTTTGCAAGTTTTCTCCCCGACAAAACCCACAATGTCGACGAAACGTTCTGCACCGACAAAGGCACCTGCGGTCGCACCCAAAAGACAGAGGAAGATGCTAAGGTTTGAACTTTGAGAGTGTTTAAACAAGAGAGAAATGTGAGAAAATGTTAATGCCTGTCTGAGAAAAGTGTATAAAGTGTGTGGTGAGGGGTTTTACAGCCTTAAAACATATATAATAATTGTAAAAAAATAAAGCTGACTATTTACCAACTGACGCTGTATTAAAAGCCATCAATAATTCTAAGCCCTCTATATTCTTTCTTTGCACAATCAGATAAAAATGTGAAAGTTGTAAAATAAACCAGCTCAGTTATACTTTGTATCTTTAAAGTCCATCCATATCTTCTCTATGCAGCCATTAAACCTCTCCACACAGACCTGTTCATCTCATCCCGCCATCACGCTACTGTTCTTATCTCAGGTGATAAAACTAGACATCTTCTGCCTGCATCGCCAAGAAAATTAAGACGGCTCTGCCCCAAGACCTTCTTAAAGAGGACCATTTCAGCTCTTTCCTTCCTTAAAGAGACATTTTTACACCGGCCATAAAGGCCCGAATTCCCGCAGCAGCAGCTTTTTTAAATGATGTGCTCTTGACAGTTTTGTGTTGGAGCATTTCTACACAAACTTAACATTGGCCTCCATAAAAGGTCAGAATTAAGTGAATTAATTAATTTGAGGTTATGCTGCATAAACTGATTTGTTCTGCTGAATGTGTCCATAAAGTTTAAAATGTGGTTAATGCAACTGGGGATATTAACAATAAAGCTGATTTTTTTTTTTTTTTTAAAGTAAAGTAAAGGCGGCAATTTGAAAGGCTGACAGTTTCCCAGGGTTAACTTTTTTTTCCAGAAGGTTGCATTTCTCTGTTTGAGGTTTCTTCCTGTTAAACGTTTTTCTTGGCCTCTATCTAATGATTTTGTTTATTTCGTCATCCCCATTATGTTCATAAGTTTCAACCCAAAAGAGTGTTTAAAAGTGCCTCGATTGTAAAATAATTGCATGTTGTATAGCTCTTTTCTCTTTTTAACTAAATTCTATGAAATACTGAGACCACATAAAAGATCAGGTCAGTTCTGTTCCATGCATTGAAATGTTTAGGCTACACTTTAATTGAGCTATGAGTGGAGTCTGACTAAACTGTGCAACGGATTGAGTGATTGCAACAAAAGCCATCCACTATCCACAGACCTTTTACTGTTACAGCAGTTCTTTAAAATATTATTTTTGTCATGCTCCTGTAAAATGATGACAGCAGTGATCACTACTAAAAAATGAGTATGACAGTGAAGCTACTGCTGTTTCTCATTTATCAGGTGTCATTTACATGGCTTTTGTAGAGCACTAGTGTTTAGTCTCTCAGTGTTTAAGATCTCAGTTCTAAATAATTAGATGTTGTTTAAGTGTTGCGGGCAACAGATCCGTGGCTCGTTCAGTGTTTGACTGATATTTGATCGTGTTTCACCCCAGTGCGACATGTTTTACAAAGCAAATTACCATCACTTTGTCACATAGTGTTTGTTTACATGTTGCATATTCATAAGCTCTGACAAAAAAGTCTGTTTGTTGATGCACCCTTCAGAACTGAGCTCTAATTTCTCTAAATTGCTGTAATGTGTGACATGTGACTATGAAGTTATCTCAGACACTAAAAAATTGTTGTGTTTCCAATCAATATCAATTGTACCTTTGTTTTTATGTCTCATATTTAGTAGAGAAACGTTTGTTCCCACATATTCGTCTATTATTTATTCACACACTTCAACTTTTTCTGCCCAAAAACATAGATACCTTTAATGCAAAATTTGTTTGTTTTTTGTTGTCGTTGTTGTTTCCCTTTTGGGTTTTTTGGTTTGTTTGTTTTTTTGGTTTGTTTGCAAATGTTCCCCAACCAAGCAACATTGCTCACTTTGCTCTATTTTATATTCTTTCTGCAGTATAAACAAAACCATTAAGACCGTATCTAATTAAAGGCTTTAAAAAGTCTAAGTCTATCTGTTTAACAGAGTTTCATGCACATCATGAATTAACAGTATCTGTTATTTAAAGCCTACTAATCCAACGAGTGTTCTTTTGATGTGATTTGAAAAACAAAAAAAAGTGTTCCATTTTACTCAACTGCACAATACATTTTAAACAATACACCTTTAAAATTGTCTATAGAAAAATGCCTTTTGTGAAATCCTAGAATGACTGAGTGTACATTTGCCCCCTGTTCTAGTTCTATTGGGCAGCCTATTACAGTCACTTTTTTCTCATATTTTCCTCTTCTACTCAGGTTTATTCTTTATGACACACCCCACTTGCTGTAGAAGGCAATGTGTGCTTTTGTCCCACTCAGCACCTCTAATGCCGGTCACTCCAGTGCTTTTGATTTGATAGTTACTGCTATTAAAGTGTCAGCTGTGTGGTATTATTGGACTTGAATCACGCTGTTGGAGCCAAGGAACATTTTAAACCCATATCCTTCAGCCTGACCTTCACTGAACACAGGGTTTAACCCACCATTGTGTACTAATACAACACAACAAATTTCTTTGTGGGTAGTCCTTCCACTGTTTGTCTTCACCTTTGCCTCATACATTTTTAATAATGCTGCTATTATGCTGAAAACTGAATGATAAAGTTGTACGAGAGTCACTAGCTGCTGTCTGCTTAGGTTGCACATCCAAGGTTTTTTTGTTGGATACAACTTTAGTGAAAATAGTATCCTAATATATTTTTTTCCAAAAAAACAAAACAAAAACAAAAACACTGCCAACAAAACAACAACAACAACAACAACAACAAAAAAAAACATTGTCAATAATGAATTTGTTTTGTAGATAAAGAGGTCAGTTAAGGTCAGGCATAAGACCAAGTCATTTCATTTCTAGTTTCTGTTCTTTCCATCTGTTGACCTCATCTCACTGAGGCTGTCCTAGACTCTTCAGCCAGTACAATACTGTACTTGTTGTATGTGTATTTGTTATAACTCTGCCTGTCCTGACTGTGCCTATTGTATGTTCCTGGTGTACCTGTTCTGGCTCTCTCTCCCTGAGGTTTTTCTGTCCAGAAGGGTTTTATGGGAGTTGTTTCCAATTCCCGGGGGATGGTCTAAACCAGGGGCGGACAAACTTTTTGGCTCAAGGGCCACACTGGGTTTTAAAATCTGACAGATGGGCTGGACCAGTGAGCTGTAAACTGTTATAAATTACATCTGAAAGCTATGTTTGTTGGAAAAGTGGCGGCTGATAAAAAAAAAACTAGAAACTGCAACCGTTTCTTGTATAGTAAGACATATGGTACTGACTGGACTTGAGTGAAAAAATATCTCTGTCTACTCCATACTAAAAACTTAGCACTACGTCCATTCATTTTTAAGGTCACTATAATGGCAAATGAAGAAATATTATCTGTGTGTAGATATGATGGTAGCTTATGTAAAAGTACAGGGAATTAAAGTAAAAGTAAGAAATATATGCTGTCTTTAAATATAAATACATTATTTTAGTAGTGCTTCTTTAATGACCACTAAATAGCCGCTACACAGCTGTTTTTTTCTTTATTGCATCACTTACAAAGTTTAAAAAAAGCATAAAAAATGTATTTTCGTTATCTTTTATAAAAGGTACTGAAGTGGCATGATCTATTTTTTTCACTCTGCCTTTCAGCTGGAAATTTTTGCTTTCACGTAAGATTTTGGAAACCACTCTGCATAATACAAAGAGGGTAAATGCGCTGCTAAACTCTATTCACTTAAATCATTCAACAAGATAATGACTGATGATGTTTGCTGTGTAACAGTTTTTAAACATATTTACTGCACTTCCAGACTCTAGTTGTCCTAGTTTGCTGCCACCGATTGTTGTCCTTCCACAAACCTCTCCTCCCCTCAGTTAGTCTCTTGCCTGTGTTGTGTAGGTTAATTATAGCCCAAAGGCCACAGCAGAACCATAAGCTAATTAATTAAGGATAGGTCACACAGCATTCACAGACATTAATTCTGCTCCGACCTCATTTGAGGCCTGATCTGAAGCAAATCAAAGTTATTTGAGGAACAACAAAATGTTTTATTGAGAAGTGCGAGGGTAAACATTGCCTCAGTCCATCCAGCATAATTTGCTCACTTAAGCTTTTGATCACAGGAATTTAAATGAACTGCTTATTCAAGGGGAATAAACTATTAAACTGGATTTGGTAGCTGTGCACTTACAGCTAAGTTCAATCTCTAAAGCTGTAAAGAATTAATAAAAAAATATGTAAGGGACATATTTAATATTAATGTGCTTATTACACTAAGATGTCTCTCAATTAGCTTGCTACACTTAGTTTTAAATTGTTTTTCTGACTTCACTAAACCTATCGACCACTGCTTTAGAAAACAGTACTGTACTCAATGTTAGCATCAATAGCTACAAAGGCTATAGTTATCATAGGTCTCTGTTACGCTATGTTGTTCACTAGCATGCTGTTAAGGTTGAATTTGAGGGCTTTATGAGTCACATTGAAATAAAGAATACTGCAACCTGTAATTTTTTAAATGTTATGTTTATATAATATTAAGTAGACATTGCTAATGTTTTGCATTACATTACATTTTCACATTATGATTTTATATTTGTATGTAGTTCTTGCTACAGTTATATTGTATATTGTATGTTATATATTTCTTAATTTTTTTACAAAATATTTTTTTTATTTAATGTTCAGTTTATTGCCAGCAACAATAAAAATAAACATGAATTAAGATCAAACTATATATATAAACAATAAGAAATAAACAGTGTACCAAAAATATAAAATATCAAACCTGTGTACATTCACTCATGCATGACTGCCGACATGCTAAACTTTTAGGATTACAAACTTGAAAAATAGGAACAGAGCACATCTCTAATAATACTGGATGTGGTATTGGGTGATAGATTAGTGTCACTTGACTCATTCTCCTCTTGAATGAAACTGTCTTCATAGTCCTCACTGTTTTTCTTTACAAAAATTGTGAAGCAAGCAGCATGCCAAAATGTTGATGTTGCTGATGTGGCAGTCATACCTCTTCATCAGGCAACGCCATCTCCCCATTAGTTGTCCAAATGCCCTCTCCACAGTCATGTGTGCCCTGCTGAGTTGTTGAAAACAATTTGCACAGTTGTTGAAAACAATTTGTGCAGGTGTAGTATGGTGGTTTTCCGGATATGGCTTCATCAATCAAGGTAATAGTGGATATGCTGCATCCCCAAGAAACACCATAGGCACATCTACTCCAGCAAATCTCTTTTTCACATTAGGGAAAAGTGAACCACTCAGACCCTGCTCAAACAATGATGAATTTCCGAACACCCTAGCATCATGAACTTTGCCTGGCCAACCAACATTTATGTCCCAAAATCGCAGGCGATGGTCTACTACAAACGGCAAAATGATGGAGTAAAATCCCTTGTGATTGTAATTGTCACCTGGGCAGTAAGGTGGAGCTAAAATCCTTGAATGTGTTCCATCAATAGCCCCGCCACATTGTGGATGTTTGATGCAGATGTTCAGCAAATGGTTGACAATAGCAGAAGACATGTGGCCCACTATAGTGATGGTAGTAGATTGACCAATACCAAATAGATGTGTACCAAGTAGATGTTTCAAAACTCCTCGTTTGTGGCCAATCTCCAAATACATATAGCAACATGTTGCTCCACAGACAAAGGCTTCCTGAATCTGGTCAACCTCATCTGAATGTGTGGTCTGAGAATGTCACACACCTTCTGAAATATGACTTTTGTCATTCTGAAGTTAAACTGGCATTTATATTCTATACAGCTATTGTTGACATGGAGCAACAAAGGACCCATTATGGCTACCTTAATATAACACATAAAACTGATCTTTGCCCTCACCTTTTGGATGAATGAGAACAGTAGGCTGCAACTGCAGTTTTGAAGGCCTTGCTCATATCCTGCTGCTTACGCAAAAATCTCCCTATCCGTCCGGCACGATTAACTGACAAAAGTCATTTTGCATATTGTAGAAGAATGAGATGGGGGACCATGTCTCACCAGTGCAACTGAGAATCAGACCTAAAATGAATACGGCTTGGCTTATGTTCTCCATTATGGCATTTGAGCGACCTTATAGCGACTGCTTCTTGTAAACAAACCAACGGCGCATCGTTATGTTCCTCGACACCTGACGCGGTGACGTTACTGGGCCATGGTACAGATTCTTTTTGCATGTATGAGTGTAACTCAGTGCGGGGGAGACACTCCTCCCCAATCGTACTCAGGCACAGATCATGTATCAATATCATTCTGCATAAGTACGAATTTGTAGAACTTCCTGACATTGGGTTGCCCATCAACTTGTGTCATAGTAACGCTTTTGAACCTCAGAGATCAGCCCAAAAATCCAGAGTATATGCAAACGCCTGTTTTATACAATTAATTTATTTTCCAATAATTGCACTTTAGAGGACACAGTAGTACTTATTATAAAATAAATGCACCAAAAGCCACAGTTGGAGGATGATAGGTGAGTGTTTCACAGCCAAACGTCTTCTATCTCTCCTCTCATTCCTGATAAGTGGTTCTGAATTTCAAGAAAGGCAGTTTGATTTCACCTGAGGGAGATGTGTGCCGAATCAAATCGAGTCCCGCCTGAGCTCCATCATCAGGAAAAAGGACAGAATGTGACTCTGTGGCTGATCTCATGTCTTTTACGGTTATCGTTTTCCACGACAGCCTCCTCATTTGTCCATTTGAATGAGTGTCATTAAGGCTCATAATGGGATTAAATCGGAACAATGGCCCCAGAGAATAGAGACACCCATCAGTCGCAGTCGGACTCATTGCCTGTGCTGTCATAAATTGGTCTGTTGTCTTTCAGGCTTTGGCAGACCTCTAGAGTTTATCCAAGCATTGGTTTAGTATTTAATAATAATATCTGTCAGGGGTTTGTAACATTGGACTTTAGACACAGCAGAGTTCAACCCTTCATGGAAGGGGTTCTGTCCCTTCACCAATTAAAGATTACTGCCTAAAAGGTTAAGTCTAGTCATTATGCCATTATGAAACTGAGTGGAAGTCTTTGACTCAACAGTTCATTGCACTATAAATGAAAATGAATATATAGTTAAATAAACTAATACCCTGAATATCCCACAACAAACAGGGAGCCTAAAACCAACTAATGAGTTGTCAGGTGCATGTCGTATGTGAGCCATTTGCATAACCTTACCTTCCAAATATTTAAAAAGCCTGGTTTCCAGCATAGCAGGACTTTGGAAACAATTTTCAATTTACAAATTCTCCATTGGAGAGGTCTACTTTCGAAAAAGGTGGCACTAAACACTGCAGTGTGTTGATTGGACAAGATCTTAAATTGAGTAAAAAGCAAAAAAAAAAAAATCTTTGTCGACCATTTTTTAAGATTAAATAATGAGAAAATTGGTGCAGCTCGAAATGCTGTGAATAAACCAGAAACAGCCTGTATTACAAGAGAAAACAGGCTACATGTACTTACTAAAAAGACAAAGAAAAGCTATCATTTAATTGCAAAGGCTGTTTCTAGTTGGTGTTGTGTGGCTCTCACGTTATAAATTAAAACAGTGAGTCCCTAAAATGAAAAACTGCTGCAGCTCTATCAATTTAATCAGTTCAAAATGCTGGTAATAAAGAGGAAAGGAGTCTACTGTTTACTCCAGCATACAGCTTCAGCCGCTCACTGTCTTCTTTATATTCATTATTGGAAAAGCATCCAAGTTTTAAAGGTCTGCTTCAAACATGATTTCTATCTCATACAGAAACACAACTTGTTGCACTTGTGTGACGTCACTGTTTCCATAGCAGTCCTCTCATAAAGGCCACTGAATCGCTTGTTTTCAGCGATAGCATGCACATTAAATGGCTCCTCAGATTATTTTTTCACTGGGGACATTTCTGGGGGAGACGGTAACAAAGGGGAGGCAAGTGAGTTGACCATGACAGGACCAGTCCAACCTTGAAGAAACTCAGTGTATAGTATGTATATCTAGTGCAAGGACACTTTAAAAGTAGACAGTGAGTCACTTTTTTGCTCAAACTTTGTGGGGTCACTAATGGTTTGATTGTTGTAACAATGGGTTGTGTTTGTCAAGTTGTTACTTCCTGTTGTAGATCAATATTCTGTTTCAGTTCATCACTCATTATCAGTCACAACACACACTTTTAGTTGTGTTGTCGTAGAGAAATGGCCTCAGATTGGATCAGTATTTGAACTAGATCTGTTTGTTTTTTGTTGTGATAAAAGGCTGCTGAGTTTATCAGACATAGTAGAGGAAGACATCAGACTTGCAAAAACTTCAGCAACCAAATGACAGACAACGAACTGTCAGTGAAAACTTAACTCTGGTCGCATATTAAATTGCTCTGTTTTTTCTGCGCAGGTTTTTCGTTCTGTGGCTCCAGACCTCATTAGCCGCAGACTGCAGGTGTTTCACTGTGGTTTTCATAAGCTCCTTTGAGTTTCAATTTGTCCTCTGATAAAACAGGAGACAGAGCTCCAGTATACAACACAATCTTTGAGAAACACAGCAGTTAACTGGAGTTTCCTCTAAACTTGCTGTGAGACAAAAGTGTTGACCACTTTGATGCTGTGCTCCTACCACACTTATAATGTTGTATTTCAAACACTATTTTTAGAGAGAGAAGAGTGAAGAGAAGTAGGAGAGATGAGTTAAGCAGAATGGGACACCCTCTCCACTTGTGTATATTATACATATATATATACAATATGAAATGATATGTTGAAGAAAATGGTCAGGAAAGGTTTTTGGGGTTTTTTTTTTCAATTCAGAGGCATATGTAGTGATGCAAAGAGAGCAGGAAGTGAGATGCTAAACATTCAGACTCTGAAAGACACATGTAATACCAGAAGGGTGTTCCAAGTACCTAGGATACCTTTATGAGGGTATAACACATGTAATGCGTCCAGTGTCATAATTCTCTCCTTCACTTTAACTTTTTCTTCTCTTCTCTCCATTCAGTCACAATTCCTCTCATTCAGGAATATGTTTGCTTTTGTTTCTCCGCTTCTTAACCAGTTTTGTTCACTTCCTAAGGTGAAGATGAACTAAAACATACAGTAACAACAGTAGATTCAATATCCTGCATTGTTAGTATCAGAACAAATAACTTAACACAGACCCACTTGTTCAGCCTAGAACTAATCAGAATTCAGGAAGCGTACAGCCCAGTCTGCTTCACCTCGGGCCTTTAAACACAGCCCAGGACACTGGAATAACCACTGAACAGACCCACTCCAGAAAAGAGCTGAGTAGGAGGAGACGGCAGGAGGAAAACACTGCAGTGTTTACCTCCTGTTTGTGAACGAGCCGACACCAAGCCCCGAGCTGTGACTTTGAAGTGCTGTCTTTGATTAAGGAGTTCATTACAGAAGAGGTGTGTGCCTCTGAACAGATAAGTGAGCACAGAGAGCAAGCAGGCAAAAATCTGCAGATAGTGAGGCAAACCTAGCTCATGATCTAATCTATAGCAGAGAGTTACGTCATCATTCAGTTATTTTATATTTAACCTTTAATGTTTTATTGGTTTATTGTATTTATAAGAAATGCAATATAAGAGAACTAAGATAAAGGTTGAGATTATGTTTTCAAAGACATGACTCCCTGGGTTTATGTGAGGACCAGAAACATTTGCACCATGGAAATTGTATCAAGGCTGCAGGCCCTTTAAAAGCATAAATAATAAATAAATAAATAATAGCTGGGTCACTTATTTATTTAATTTAAAATTTGCATCTATGTTCCCTTTTTAATGTAACCATGTCCTTTGTAAACATCAGCGTCAGGGTTTACTCTTAAGATTAACCGAAGACAAAGTTAGGCTTACTCCTGCACTGTAAGAAATTTCACTGTAAAATTACAGTAAATTACTGGTTAATAATTGCATTACTTTCACAGCAATTCGCTGTAAATATTTTCACAACAATTTACCGTAATTAATTCACAGTACTTTACTGTAATTATTCCACAGTAATTTACAATAAAACAACAACACTTTACTGTAAATTCATGGTTGACATGCCTAAGGAATTACCGTGATATAGCAGTAATTAGCTGTGGACTTACTGTAAACTAATGTGAAATAAATACAGTAAATTGCTGTGAAAACATTTACGTCGAATTACTGTAAAAGTAATGCAATTATTAACCAATAATTTACTGTAAATTTACAATTTAATAAACAGCGTAATATATTGTAAAATCCATTTGTTAATTGTAATTTTACTTTCACTTTATGCTCAAAAAAGAAAACAGAACAAAATGATGATTTGTTTTCACTTTTTAATCAAGCTTACGATAAGTGCAAAGTACAATATTACATTTAACAGGAACATTCACAGGCAGTTTCCTGGGCAAACATGCTGCCAACATATTCAGAACAAATTGTAAGCAAAAGTATAAAATGTGCAACAGCAAAAATGTGCAACACTAAAAATGTAAACAGTAAAACCACTCACAGGAAATATAGATTTTTTTGGCTCTTACATAAAATTAAAATGGCTGCAAATGGAATTGAGGGGTCATGACAAAAGGGACACCCTTTACAAACAGCTTCAATAAGCGGAGCAGAGACATGAGCTGCTCAGAGCTACGCTACGTAGGCTAATGGGATTGCTTGGTTTCCCTCATCAAACTCATTAAACACACAATCCAACAACAAGATAATAACGGAATGTTACGAGATGGAGTTGTTCTCACAGCTCTGCTCCACTGATCTAAAAATAGCTTGTACCGACAATTAAAGGTAACGGACCTACTACTTTGACTATAGGGGTTATGGCAATGGGCCAGTTTGCCAAAATGTTGAACTATCCCTTTAAAACATGCCTGAATTGTAGTGGTTGTACTGTTGTACAGTTTCGCTGTTGCACACTTTAAATTGTTAATTTTTAAAGCTGTTTGTAAAGGGTGTCCCTTTTGTCATGACCCCTCGATTCCATTTGCAGCCATTTTGATTTTATGTAAGAGCCAAAGGTAGGTAACAAACCTACTACTATGACTGTAGGGATTATGGCAATGGGCCAATTTGCCAAAATGGAAGGCACAGGTCAAAAAAGGGACACTCGCAAGTTTTCAAAAAAGAAAAAAAAAAACATTCTACCTTCTACAACCTTCTACATTGCCTGCCACTCGAAATCTACCAATTTGCTTACATGTGCGTTGATCCCTCCACGTTTCCTCTTTGTCTTCCGAGCCAGTTTCGGGATTGATACCCAGGAAGCATCTGTAAATCAACAATAAAGTATTAATATCAGGTGATCTTTTATGTTAAACTAGAAAAATTGCAAAAATGCAGCGGGAATGCTCATTGCTGAAAAGAAAAACGCTGCTGAAAATGCATATATCTCACATAAAATGCCTGAAAGATTTTAGTAATAGCAGTAGTAGTAATAGTGGTATTAGTAATAGTAGTAGTAGTAGTAGCTGAAAATACATAACTCTCATATAAAATGCCTAAGAGTAATAGTAGTAATAGATAAAGGTGCGCCGATCGATCGGTCACCGATCATGATTGGCCGATCACGGCTATAGTGATATATCGATTTGTCCTTAACGTTTATCCATAGAAACTGAAAAACCTTTACTAAATAAAGGAGAAATATTTATTTACTCTTATTCAAGTCCTGCAACGTTGAGGGCTACCTGTGGATTGGCAGAGATTCTTTAATGGTTTATACCTATGTTTGTTTTGGGAAACCTGGCTGTTTTGTATGTTTGAGCCGCAGGAAGACTTCAGAAGTTAGAAGCGCCAGTAAGTTTCGGTTTCGATTTGTTTGTTTTTTAATGTGATAGGTATCGGCTTTGATCGGTATCGGCCGATCACAATTTCGGTGACCGGTAATCGGCCTTATAAATCCTGATCGGAGCATCTCTAGTAATAGAAGTAATCATAATAGTTGTAATAGCAATTGTAGTAGTAGTAAAAGACAAACACCCTGGTAACAAGCCGTTGATGGATCAAGAAATGCTTGGAAAAAAGAAAAAAAAAGCACTGACGTTATATTAGCCTACGTGCTGCTCTATTGAGAATTTCACATGCCACATGTAAGAGAAACGTCAGCTAACGTTAGCGTGGATGTTTTGCACCGTCTCAAACCAACTATCTAACTTGCTAACGTTACCACAGCCACAGCCTCAAATCAAAATGTGGAGCAAAGATTCACACAAAACGTCCCTTTAGCTCAAACAAACAGTTAATCAAACCAACTAACCGTGTTAATCCTCCATGTGGTTGCTACTCGCAGCCTTCGGTGAGGTGGGCTCGGTTTGTCTGTGTAGAAATAAAAGCGTCAGAGAATAGAGTCATTAATACGACGAACATCACACTCGTTTAAAATGACAATATAGTGAACGCAAAGGTAGAAAACGAGGATAAATTACCTTCTCTTGTTCTCCGGGCGGGTGGCATCAAGTCCATGCACCAACTGTTAATATTTGAAAAAATCCGCGGCAGGTCCCACAATTCAGTGCGGTTCATGTAATTTGCTGTGTTTTTGCGTGGAGCGTCTTAATACAGTATTTAGCGGTGAAATAACACAATAAAATGCTGTGAAATCCCAGTAATAATTAAAACAACAAATAATACAGTAGTTTACTGTAATGGCACTGTTTTTATAGTAAACTTCTAAATTACAATGTCATACTGTGAACATTAAAGTTAAATCCTGTAATGTGATAATAATGCAATTTAGTGTGAAATTTTACAGTTGACTATTGTGAAATCCTGGTAATTATTTACAGTGTGGGTTTAATCCTGGTAAAGTCCTGGTTGTGGAACTGATTTAGATTGTGTTTCTAGTTTATTTTTTTCACCTCTATTCACCTCTATAACAGCACACACAGATTATTGAAGGAGTTCTCTCTAACCATTGGACAAAAGTGACGGGACACCTGCATGTGGACACTGTGTTTGTAGTAAAAGCTGAAGGACTTACAGGCTGAACATTTTCATTTATGACACATTTTGATAATTAAGCCTGGATGAGGCCTTGTTTTTTCACCAATTGTTCCTATAATAATATGTTATTTTGTGGATTAAACATCAATAAAAATGTGTGCACTCCAGTATCGGTGTTATCCTATATTATCATTACTAGCTACTTTTGCAGAGCAGTACAGTGTTGTCTGATGAGTAGTAGCACATGCTGGTTTAAAACCTGTATGGAAAAGAAAAAGAAAATCTACCTACATGTGTGTCCTGGAGTGTGAACAGAATGTGATAATGGATGACTGTGGAAAAAACGAATAGAGAACAACGTGATAATTTATACATATGGGAAAGAAGACTGATGATGCGTTCATTGTCTGCGAGTGTAATTTATACAGCTGTTCCCGTTGTGTCTGTGCTGATGTGGCCCTGGCCTTTGTCTCGGCTCCAACCCCACTGCCCCTGTTCACACCTGGGTCTTTGAAGTCACCCCTTGCTCCTTAATATTCAATACCTCTTGCTCCTTTTATCCTACTTTTTCTTTGGGTTTTTATATTCATATCGGCCATCCAGCTCTGCTGGTTTCATCTGCGGCTCCATGCTAAACACCTTCTAGGTCTCTGGATTTGTTTTTATATTTCTCCAATGATATTCATGTACATTTGTACAACTTTATCTCTGTTTTAAGACAGCCTTTCAAACAACTGGAATAGCTGAAGAGGTATAGCGCTAATATCTGATTTTAGTCAACATTTTTAGACATAAAAGGAGTGCAGCCATCCAAATATGACTTATGATGGATTGCTTGGTTTACATTCTTTCAGTTTTGAGAGTAGATAGGCAGAGGATAGTAAAATAAACAGTAAAGGCTCCAGAATAGCTTACAGTAAAGGGAACAGAAACTGATTGCTTGTACAGTCTTATGACAGTTGGGGAGAAGGAGCTCAACTGTCCTGCAGATCATTGATCTCAGAACTCCACTGTCTGCTCTCCATTGTTTAAAAGCTCAGTGCAGGGGATGGTCCATGTTGTTCAGTAGAGCATCTGTCCTGTTGTGTGTCTGTTGCCCTACTGCTTACACCACAGTCCCTAAACACACACCTGAAAACCTGAATATTGTCTCAAACTTGACAATTCTGCCACACTGAATTGCTGACAAAAGCATTTCCTATACATATACACAAATCTAAACAGTCTTCTCTTGTCCCTTTGCAGCCAGGGTTTTACAAAGGCGTAGCAGGCTCCCAGGTGACCCTGTCCAGCTTGGTGAACCACTCCCGGGCCATGCTAGAGGAGCAGGCGCGCCACCTGCTGACGGAGGCTGAGCGCCAGACTATGAACTACTATGTGGAGGAGTATCGGGATGGACACATCGGAGTGGAGCAGCTGGTCATGGCACTGTTTGAGCTGCTCAACACTCATGCCAAGGTCAGGACTGAGACGGACTAGTAACAAGAAATACAACGAGATAAAAACAGGCTGCATACTACACTTCAGTGAAGGCCATGTAAAAGTCAAATCTTAACGGAAAAAAAATATACCAGATACCATGTAAATAAAGAAGCATAATTTTATGATAGTCATAATATTAATTCAGAAACTTGATGGCTGGTGGGGACTGGAGCCTGTCCAAGCTGCTTAGGGTATGAGGTAGGGTACATCCTAGAACAGTGGTGGGCAAACTTAGGCCCGGGGGCCACATGCGACCCGTTGAGCTGTGTAATGCGGCCCGCCAAGCATTTACAAACTATTTATAATTTAATATAAGACATCATATATTTGGGGGGTGCACAGTAGCAGAGTGGTTAGCGCTCCTGCTTCACAGCAAGAAGGTCGTGAGTTCGAATCCCGGCCGACCCAAAACATCGTTGGCTGATTGTAGCCAACTCAAAACAACATTGGCTAACTCTGGTCTTTCTGTGAGGAGTCTGCATGTCCTCCCCGTGTCACCGTGGGTTCTCTCCAGGATCTCCGGCTTCCTCCCACCACCCAAAGACATGCATGTATAGGTGAATTGGTGACTCTAAAGTGCCCCTAGTGGATGAATGTGAGAGTGAATGGTTGTCTGTCAATGTCTGCGTCTAAGTGTCAGCCCTGCGACGAACTGGCCACTGTCCAGGGTGTACCCCGCCTAAGGCCCAAAGCTGCTGGGATAGGCTCCAGCCACCCGCGACCCCACGAGTGGGATAAGCGGTAGAAGATGAATGAACATCATATATTTGGCCATTTTTCTTAAATGCCTTGTGCTTTTGCTAAAGCTACCATCATATCTACATACAGAAAACTCCATTCACACAAGTTTTTAATGTGGACAGAGATATTTGACAGAGATTATTGACTGAAGTCCAGTCAGTACCATATGTCTTATTTGCCAAGAAACTGTTGCAGGTTTCAAAGAACATAATATCAGCCACCACTTTTCCACCAAACATTATACTAACCAGTCTGTGCAAGAAATGGTACAGGTTTTCTAATGTAATTAATACAAGTTTATAGTTTAGTGGTCCGGCCCGTCTGTCAGATTTTAAAACCCGGTGTGGCCCTTGAGCCAAAAAGTTTGCCCACCCCTGACCTAGACAATCACCAGGACCATTCTGGATTTGTCAATGCTAGTCCACTTATTTTCATCGGAGTAAGATTGTGTTGCGCTGTGAATGCAGTTACTTGGATAAATGTGCACGCTGCCTTTTGAACCTCAGCACACACAGTTTAAAATCTAAGTTGTGAATCAATATAACTGCTTTTGATTTGACCAAACCAAATGGATTGTTTTCTGTTTTAGTGCTAACTAAATGAAGCGGACTACAGGAGCGAACACACCTTAAAACAAGAAATGATCCCTCTAGTTCAGTTTGCTCCTGGTCTGCTTAGCATTTACAGTGGCATTTTCAGCATTGGACGAATAGACACAACAGTGTTTAGGGACTTTCTAATGTTTGTGGATTAGCAGACAGACAAAGAAGCCAGAAGACAGTGTTCTAAGTTAATAGACAGAGCTATAGATCTTCTGACAGTGTCCAGTGATAGAAAGGAGTGTAATTGCACCCTGTTTTTATATCTTTAAATTTGTCTGACTTTATGTCAGAACTAAAACACTTAATGCCCAAAGGCTTGCACCATCACAAAATCAATTTTTTAAGCAAATTGTGCTTTTCATATTTACTAAAGAGCTGAGTTGTTTATTGCAGGAATGGATATGTATCTAGCCACTCACTGATGTTCTCTACCCACTCACAAACAGCATTATGCGGTCAATTTCCATTTGGCAAAATGGTCTTGTTTTTGCTGAAATGGCTATATTGAGCTAATGACTTTCCGTCAATAGATAATGTGTCATAATCTGTGATGAAACTTTTGTTGCCAAAATGTGCAGGTCATACTCATGACTAAGTAATGTACTATTCTTGAAATATCAGATTTTTCTTCTTTTCTTATGGTCCTAATACTATGCCATCATACAAGTGCAGGTTATGAGTCTCATGGTTAGATTTATGCTGTTGCTTTATGCTGACGTGACCACTTCAGTCTTGTTTTACTGTGTTCCAACCCTCTTAAAAGTGTCTTGTCTTTTCTCACTGTCCGCTGCACTTCACCTTATAAAAAAACACTATCAATCAATGCTTTTTATTTGATCCCTCGCCGACATGTTCTTCAGGGCACAGGCTGTGTTTGTCTTTATAGTGCTAAGAATCACTCACAAGAGAATAATACAAACAGGAGTTGGTGTGTGGTAATGGCAATGTATTTTAGCAATGGGCCTTTTATCTAAGCTCATAGAAAATGAGCACAATAAACCTCCCAACAGCACTGCTACCCAGGACTCGTAAAGTGATTAGGGTCTAGCATTAAGATCTCTCTCTCTAGACCAGAGACACACTGGAAAAGACCAATCAGGGAGTGTTAAACACAAACTGCCAACAATGTCATGCAAAGAAGTGCTGCGCTCACAGTTCTGGAAGAGACTGGAAATGGTCCAACTCAATCAGCGTGACTTTAAATGGTTCACAGACACATTACTCTTGATGCAGTTTGCATTAATTAGCGTCTTGATGAGCATGAGTGCTTCTTTGTAGGGGTTGTCTGATTGATCAGCCACTGATCATGATAGGCCAATAATGGCTAAAAATAGTCTGATTGGCTATCTGCTAGAACGGCCAATCAGCAGGGCCAATCAAATGATGCAAAACATGCAAGACTGTCACTTGTTTAATACACAAACAGTATCTCAAGTCTGACGTTTTTTTAGATGTCTCAGCAAGACATTAAACTCTCTCTTTGCAACATTTGTCACAAGGAATTCCTCCGCCGAGGAAAGCAACCAAAAATATACTACATAACATACTATATAAGCTAGCACTAAGACCAAGCAGAGCAGCTCTACAGCACTGACGCCCCTCACACAGCTCTCACTGTCTCAAACTCTGCTACGACAGCAACCCCATACAGCATATTCTGTTTTCCTTTCTGGTTTATGTAGCACTCCAGTGTGTGCCTGTTATTTGTTCCTTAATTTAAAGTTCAGTGAAATAAAGCTGACTTTGGATAGTTGGATGTGGCCAAAATAAGTGAAGTTATTTGTTAGGCATTTTGATGTTTGTGGTTATTGTGAGCGAAACTTACTGTTCTTGTTGGATAAAACTAAAAAAAAAGTAATTAAAGAAAAGAAAACAGTTTGTTTGTCAGTTGAATACCCTTTAATTTTACCACACCCTAATAATTAACATTTAAAATAGGCTTCTGTGTTTTTAAGTGTAGTGAATTTATCAAGGTACATAATAAAACAGAACCGATCACTGGCTGATAATGATTTCAGTGATCGGCCTCAAAAAATCCTGATTGGAGCACCCTTATTTCTTTGTAAAGTATGTTGGTGAAACTGCTGTCATTGACTATTTAATAATAATCACATTTCTTTAGTGGTAAAAATATTTAAAAATGTGTTGAACTGATTGGACCTATCAGGTAGCCCCTTATCTATAAAAGAAGTATGGCGTAAAAGCTTGTTCATTTTCTGACCAACAGAGGATCAGACTCTTCCTAACATCAAATTATTTTAAAATTACTAATCTGCTTGGTTTTCCATTAGTTAATACTGTGTCATATTATATGTGCAATGTGTTACAAATTAGCTTTATTCATTTATTCATTTGGTCTTCTGCCTTTATTAGATAGATACAGTGTAGACAGACAGGAAAAGGTCTGGGCTTTTGACAATGCAGTTTGGTCTGAAACATGTTCTGTGGAGCATGAGCAAGCCTTAACATTGGAGTCACTGCATCTTAATTTGGGGTCTTTAACGCACAGCAGCAGAGTGAAGGAACAGGGAGTAATAGAATAAATGGCACCTTCCACTGGGTTCAGTTCAGCTTCAGATGTCTATTTCTTTAAGATGATTTAGGGATTGGTTGTGGTTTATGAGACCAAAATTTCTTAGGGTGGTTATAATGAGGTATTATTAGGTTTTTGTAATTTTGACCCCCTTGGATTCATGCCTATATCCTTTCTCATTAATTGAGCAAATATATAAACTGTCTCTTGGGGAAAAGAATGAGCTTGTATCACTTTACCAGAAAAGTCACATTTTGTAATTTATATCAAAGATACAATTGACCATTTTAAAATAATATACAGTACTATATTTCCTGTTGTAGTGTTGTTGTGTATTGTACAGTAGATAAAGGTATATACATGTGATTCACACCTTACATCTCTATTTCTCCTTTCTGCACCAGTTCTCTCTGCTGTCGGAGGTGCGAGGCCTGGTCACTCCTCATGACCTGGAGCGCTTTGATGCTCTGGTTTTACGGCGGGAAATCCAGGCTCTGAAGGCGCGACAGGGGCCTGGAGCAGTGGGCATTCAGAACGACTCCATGTCTATGGTCTCGAACCCAGACACACTGACCTCCTCCTCGGCCAGCTTCATGACCAACACCACACTCAGCTCTGCACGGGTAGGGAATATTAGAACGTCTCAAAATGCTACTTCCATTTTGAAGCATCTAAAATGGCATACTCTGATAAAAAAAAACTTGTTAAAATGGCTAATGTTCTACAACCACTCTAAATATCTACAACAAGGAGAACGGCTGAACTTAAAAGGAAGCTCATTAAAGGCCTATAGTGTCATAAATGAACTCATAGATCCCAACATTTCCACCTATCCCTATATGACTAAACCATGCCAAAGTTTGCACAGAGTCACTTGACACACAGTCAGACAATGAGACTTGGATTGTGAGGGGCAGCCACAAAGAAAAAACTAAAACACCTCCTTGTGTAAACAAGATGCCTATCTGCAATAGAATCATTGCAGATTCATGTTGTTGCATTGTTGTGTAAATGGCCTCTCTTAAGACAGGCTTAATAATGCTCAAAAGAGTTCTTGGTCTTAAAACTGTTATCTTTGTTTGTCTCAGAACTTTTTGTCCCTGTATATTCTGTACTGCTGGTTTTATTCTCTCTATGTGGAAAGTGGAGTGGGCGTGTTGGCTGCCAACAGATGGAGCTGAAAAGCCCCTGCTCTGCTCTGAACTTTTGTGGAGCTCAACACTGACACATCTTGCCAGATTCTTCTCCAAATGAAAAGTCTGTCAACTTGTGTTTTGATAACTGGTGTTTTTTCTTCCTGCGCCTAACCTTCGAACAGGAGAGGCTGCTGTGGCTCATAGATATGATGGAGGTATGCTCAAAGTGACACGTATCCACATGTATTGTAAAGTACAACAAAAATCTGCTGTGTGTGCACAAGGATACGTCTCTTTTGTTGGCTGCAGTGCATTGGTTTGCCGTGCCTTTCTAAACCCTGT
>CM072159.1:1977605-2081377 GCA_036850595.1 Rhyacichthys aspro
GGGGGGCGGGGGATAGTGAATCATGGTTGGGCAGAGGCTGGGCATGCAATAGGTCAGAGGTCAAAGTGTGTAAGGGGTAAGATGCAGAAGACATTTCGGAGTAGTCAAGGGCAGTGCAGAGGGGAAAATGTTAAAATACATACATTTATGTTGTCACACAGTTTTAATTAAACTATTGAAACTATTTAGCTTTTATATATTTATATTTATATATATATATATATATATATATATATATATATATATATATACACACACACACACACACACACACACACACACACACACACACACACACACACACACACAGTTAGGTTTTAATTAAACTATTGAAACTATGAACCTAATTAGGAGATGAGTAAATCATAAGGTATTATGATTTAAACACCTGTCAATCAAACTAAAGACCACTTTGACACAGCCCCTAGGACCATGTCTTGTCATGAGTATAAAAAGATGGCTAAGATATCTATTAGTAAAGTGTTCAGTAAATTGCAGATTTCTGTAGGAAGCTTTTGATAGATAAATCAATGGGCTTTTAGATTTTTAGGAATTTAGTGAGTTGTAAGGGAACATCGTATTATGATGAGTCTCCACAGAAGTTTCCTTACTCTAGGTTAGGAGTGCATGCCAAGAAACAAATACACCAGAGTTTGGTTTCTTTAAATGGCCAATTTGTAACCTGACTCCACCAGATTGAACTGCTCCACAGAACATAGTCTATTTCGCAGTACCATCTGGGAAGGCTCCCATTGAAAGCGTTTCCAAAAGGGAGGCGCCTTCTGTCAAAAACTTGGTGTTGATTGGATGAATGACTAGTATCCGCTTAGCATGAGGTTTCTTTAACCAATCACAGCAACGGCATGGCGTGCCACTCTTTGCGCTTGTTTCAAAGAAGAAATACTCTCTACTTTTGATAAAACTGTTCTGATAGCAGCGTCAACGCTAATGTCTTTCGGCGTAGCCATGTTGAAAACAAAGAGGAGAAGAGGGCGCTAGTTGCTTTCGTCAAATTAAAAACCCGCCTCTTCCTGTTAGTGCTGCCACATCATTGGTCACAAGAGTCCAGCTGCAGCATATTACAGGACTCTCTGGTCCTCTTTATTTAAGAATCTCCATTAGTCTTTTTTACATTAAAAATCACCATTGACAACAGCAAGTCCCTGCAGGGCTATATTCTTATTGTCTAAAAAGGAGGAATTTGAGTTGTGGACTTGCAATTTGCAAAAAAAAGGCCAACGCACCCACCTTTACGGGATGTGTACAAAAGTGATCCAACATTATAAAGAAATGTGGGGCAACATTGTTTTGTGGATCGACAAAGTACCGAAAAAGTACTAACTAACTACTCATAATTGCAAAATTTAGAGTTGAACTACAGTTAGGAAACTAGATAATGTTTAAGCCACAATGTGAGTGGTGGTGCTTGTGTGTGTGTGAATGGAAGCTTGATGTAAAGTGCTTTGAGGGCCTAAGACGGTATGAAAGCACAACACATGAGCATTAATATGGTTTGCTGGTACCTGAATTGAAATTCTCAATATCATCATCCAGTCACTCCAGCGTATCATAAAATCAGCTTCTCATTCATTTGTACCACATCAATTGAAGGCAGAAACATCTCCTTTGAAAACTTGTATATCAGGAATATTTTCCACACAATTTTATGAGACTTTTTTGTAAATATTTCATGAAGAGATGAATTGCTGTGATTGTGATGCACTAGATCAACCAATGATTAAACGGTTCACTCACAACGTCTGCCGATGGGCCATTACAAGATGCTGATGGAATTTCTCCCAGCTATTCCCTAGTTAAGGAATTAAGTAACTCCATTTCTTTGATACTGACTAACTAGACATCCTCTTGATATTTAAGATTCACTTTTTTAAACCTATATTCCTAAGACACCTATTAAGTTTCCATTTCCACAATATGGACATAGAGAAATGGGCTTGAAATCCATAAGTAAACAGTAAAACTCAAAGTGCTGCCTCAGGGCCTGCAGAAAGTGAGGCTGTATAATTAAACCTTACTTTGAGCAGTGGACAGAAATAATTACAGAGAATCTAGTTAGAGCTCCTCACTGACACCTCACAGACCAGAAGTGTTTAATGTGTCATTTAAAGGCCTTTCATATGTAATCTCCCGCTCTGTCTGAAGGCAGCGGAGTTAGAGGAAGGATGGGCTCCATACTAAACAGCACCTTGAGCCGATGTACCGTCTCCGGTAATGAGCTCCTGTTGGAGGGTTTCACCTGGAGGTCAGCTCTGAGCAGATCAGAAATGGCGTCTGTGGAAAGTAAACCTGAAGAAGCCACTCAGCCATAAAATGTAGATACTAAATATAAATAATAGTCGTGGAAATGACAACAGCTGAAACAAGATGGTTGTTCCTCAGTAAAATGCTATGTGGACAGGGACACAGGAGGAGTATCTCCCACTTGAACAACTAAAATACTGCCCATAAATATATAAACTTCATATTATTTATTCATATCATGTGCCTAGTGGTAGCCTCTCAGTGGGACAGGTGACCTAAGGCTGTTTTCTAATTGGATTTTTTACAGACTGTTATGGACCAGGGCACAAAGACCTGTGTCCTTGGCCAATCAGACAGCGTTCTTTACACCACCAAATAACATCCCGTCCACCAACAGCACATGAACAAACAGTGAAACAGGGTTAAGTGAAAAGGGGAGATGATTTTTTTTTACACTCACAATAACATCTCTTCTTCTACTTGCTGGTAAAATATAAACTCATAAATACACATTAGAAGTGTATAATTAAGAGGTTGTACTTGTGCTCTCATATAAATTAACCTCTGCTTTTGCAGCTGCAGTGTGTGTGTGTGTGTGTGTGCGTGCGTGTGTGTGTGTGTGTGTGTGTGTGTGTGTGTGTGTGTGTGTGTGTATCTTTTCTGGAGACATAGTTTATGAATAGCTCTAGTCTTATGTTATATATTTGCTGGCCCTGGTTTAAAGCCCATAAACTTTCACAGGACTAACTCTAATCCTTTTTAGACAAAAGAACTTCCCTTTGTAAAACAAACAATAAGTAGCCTGTGGTTTCTGAAGTAGAACAAACAGTGCTGTCAATAAAGTGAAGAACTTGTTTTAATATTTATAGCACTGTGAGCAGTGGCAGTAGTGACTCTATTAACTCCTGCTGTCACCAGAACTTTGAGCTAAATTACTCATTGTGGACTTAATCTGCTCTGCTCTGAAACTGGGCACAGTTGCTGCTTTTGTAAATTACATGGTCTGGCATTTCACTTTGACATAGTATTTAGCATTTAAAAAAAGTCGCCCCGAAATGCCACTTCTTGTCTCTTTGTTTTATTCCCATTTCCCTCTGTTCATCCAAGCAAAACTCACAGTGTTACCTCTGAGAAGTGGCCAATGCAATCTGCAGAGTACACACATTCACAATCTCATGGGTTTTTGTTTCCTGAGCAGTTTCCAGAGACCTGAGGTGACCCAGTGCGAATGTGGCAGATCTAACACACAGCAGCACATTAACAGTATGGTCTAGTACAGCTATTTAAAGGTTTGGGAATGTATGTACTTTTAGGGATACACTTTTGGTCTTTTTTAAGCAAAGGCTATGACTAGGGCTGGGCGATATAGCTTTACAGGCTACTCGATGTATAGCGGGTTGTTGATAGTGAGATATAAATTATTACTATATTGTGACAGCACACGCCCCAGACCCTTAATTAAAATCTCCTCCATGCAAGTGTTTTGTATCAGAGAATGGAGAAGGAGCACCTGCACAGTGCAGACTGAGTTACTCTGACTATGCTCAATAAGTCCTGTCAGGAGCATGCTCAGTGCACTATAAGCAAAGCCTTTGAATAGAATTTTGTGTAAAGGTCTAAAGCTTAATGCATGTGCATATCATGGACTATAGCCTCAGTCTGGTACTAAAATGTTTTTTGATTGTAGTGGCAATCAGCACACAGTTTGTTGTGCACATGTGTTATTTTTAGTATTTTTCTTGTCCTAAAACCAACCAATGATGCTCCTAATAAAAATGTCAAGGTCTATCTGGGGCATTTGGTGGTGATGTCAATGATTCCTTACTCCACCTTATTAGCCCTATGGTATCTCTGCAGAGAATTCAAGAGAGAGAAATGGAATTCTGATGAGTTTGATGTGCACTGTCAGCTTGTTTCAGTTTTGAAACAACAACTAAAAAAGTTAGTTTTCTCTTGGTTTTGGGAATAACTAACAAGGAATGGTCAGCCGACATGGGAGAACACATGACTGGTTCATGTTAGACAGATACTGCAGGGCAAAACAAAATGATTTTAAAATCAATTTAGAAGCCGACTGGCTGCCAATGAAAAGCTGCTTAAATTAAAGAAAGCGAATCTTACTTTTGTGCACCAGTGCACTATCTGTAGACAAGACGAATCAGGCTAACTGCAGCAAAGAGTGCATTCTAATAGCATAAGTTAGTGGTGATAAAAGCATGAATTAAGATTCCAAAGAGGACCCTAAAGAGCATAGACTTGACTTTGGCTAACTGCATCAATTGAAAAAAAATCTTTAACAGTAAAAGAGAAAGTGAAATCCAGTGGCACACAACACATATTTTTCTAACATCAGTCCACCTTTCTGGGGATTTAATGAAACAATAAAGTAACAAAATTTCATTCCGACTGAGCTGGCTCAAGCAGCATCCAGCAGCTCTAACTGTCCCTGCTCCAGCCTCAGCTCAAACCTCTCTGAGATCGAGCCGAGGCCTTGGGGACGGCAGACAGATCTCACACAGATTAGCAGCTGTTTGTTCCAGATGTTTGTGCTACAGAAAGACTCTAACACGGTCGATAAGCTGCTCCGTACCGACTTTCTGCAGCGTCTGTCAGCCCCAGAGAGCAGTTTATTGTCAGATCAGCTCCGTTTATCTCACATTCAGTCTGGCAGAAAGTAACACAGCACACGGCTGTGAAATGTACACGACAAACACAGCGGGATTCACTGTTCTCTGAATCTCGGAACAAATCGAAGCAGAAGCTAGAACTGGAAAAGAGTTCTTTCTCCGCCAAGCCAGGTTTCATTAATTTATCCAATTTTTTTTGCCCCCATCTCCCAAACATTCATTAAATTTCTACTGCCTTAACTGGAGCCTTTCCCAGTTGTTTTGTCTGTGAGGTGGGGTACATCTTGGACAATCAAGGGCTAACACTTCCACATATACTCTGACACACATGCATTCCTTTGAAGTGGGATAAAGCCATGACCTGCTTGCTGAGAGGCAAGATCCCCGTTTCCAAAAATTTGCAAAAATGTGGATAAATAAATTGTGTCCCAGACAAACTACTGTAGCTTGCTCATGTCATTTTTATTTTATTTTTTTTTAACGAAATTCCTCCTAAAGTTTACTTTATGATTCATGTCCCACCGCTTCAACTTACCTTCTATTAAGTGTTTAGAGTCACGGTTTTTCTTACATTAGCTTCTTAGGGTAGTTTAAATGGAAATATTTGACCTGGCATGTGGATGCAAAGTGGTATTAGCTCTCACTAACAACTTATGCTGCATCCAGACTAGTTCCTTTTACATTTTATCTGTGTCCACATTTAAAGACAGAAAGTACAACCAATCAAAGAAGATGGGCAGGTCACAAATACAGGTAAATTGTCATTCTTTGAAGTCAGCATTTTGGTGGGTCTATGTGGTCAGAGAGAGATTAACTGAAATAGCAAACGTCTGTGAAAATAACAAGACCTTTGGAAGCTTTGACCAATTACATGCTCGTATTGGTAGACACCAATGTCCGGGATAGAGGAAATAAAATTGGGTAGTGCTGCTTTAAGCTGCACATGAGACTAAAACCACACCCTCTTGTTGTAGTATTAGGTTTCACCTTAAGTATTTTGTGTATGGTATTGCACTATATTTTACAAATTGCCTGTTTACAACAAACAATAAAAGCAGTAGTCAGGCCTTGACATTACACCCACCAACCCGCCAAATGCAGGTAGATTTATGTTGTGGTGGGTAATGCCGTCTCTCCAACTAGCCACTGTGGCTAGTTCGACTCAGTACAAATAAATTTATAATTGTAGTCCTCTCAAATGCTCTTACTACTGTATATGCTGCGCAACTCGTTGATACAACACTACAACTCCCATAAGCACCGAGTGTAGAGCGCACGCTGAGCCCGCTCTAATTGTCTCTTTGCGCCGCTGGGAGAAAAGATGTGGAGACATATAGCAGGAGTGAAAAGATCCAAATAGAAGACAAAAACGCCAGGGGAGGATGTACAAAATCAAGACGATGAGCCAGAAGCTTAGAAAAAGAAAAGACAATTTAATTATAAATGGAAAGAAAATCGAGATGATTTATACCCAGGTCACCTACTGTATATTTAATCAATATTTAAATGTTTGATTTTTTTAATGATTTTGAACAAGTAATTTAGAAACTTAATTTTGGCTAGTTAAAACACCCAATGGCTAGTAACTTTTAAAAATCACCAGCCACAGTGGCTAGTGACCAAAAAAGTTAATGTCAAGCCCTGGTAGTAGTGTTAAACTCTTGCTTGTCTTAGGTTAAAGGTCCTATATTATACTATTTTGAACATTATACAGTGCATTTTGGATACATTTAGGTTACCATATCACGTTTTGCAACATGAAACACACAATATTTATCTTATACAAGCGGTTTGGATGAGCTCTCATCATGAGTCCAAAGTGAACGGTCTGATTTGGCGCTGTCACTTTAAGGCTCAGCTCTTCCGTGTTAGCTCATGACATCATGCTATAGCTACGTGAGCTACGCTGGAAACAGACTGAAGTAAACACGGTACATGCTAGTAATAACTTTTTCAGCAATAGCTTTGAGAGTAAATGAGCCGTATATCTTCGACCCAGAGTCTGATTCTGAGTTCGAAGAACATGAGCAAACACAAAGACCTCGAAGGCTTCTACAAGACGTTTCTGCTTGATAAATGAGAAACTATTTATTGTGTATGTTTCTATGGTGTAGCCCGTAGCATAGCGCGTGTTAACTGCTTCTGTTTATTGGTGCACATGTGGAAATGACCGTACAATGCCTACTGAAGTTGAGAATGTATGCTGCCTGGAGACTCCTAAGGTAGCTGGTGTGCAGTGTTTTGAAAGAACTATAATAAAGTAGCCTAGCAATATGTAGAGCTATGCAGTAATACTTGTTAGTAATACATGTTGCTGACGGTAAGTAAGCTAACACAGTAGCAGCGATGCTTCTCTGTGCGTCTGAGCTGCAGAGCACGGCACTTGTTGACAGTACAGGAGAGAGGGGCTGGAGGAGTGTGGAGGAGCACTTCGTGGAGAGGAGTGGTTTATTTCACATATTGACGTCATTGCGTGAAACAGCTCGTTGAAAGGACTGTAGCTCAAACTAAATAAATTACTTAAACATGCGCGAATGAAACAAAACACAACTTTGGGTATGTGTTTGAGGTAGAAACAACGTTATAACATGGTTAAAAGCTCAGAAAAGTCGATTTCGCATAATATGGGACCTTTAAAGACAACACTGACAAGTGTCGCAGCCACAGTCAAGGAGACACTAGCAAGAAAATGACCTTGTAGCCCGTCTCAGAGTGGTCAGTTTGTGAGAGTACTGTGTTGGCAGTAAAAGGCCTCATTATGTGAACCTGCTCTGTTTGACAAATGAACAGACCTGTGACTGTGACCGTAATTACACACTGATTAGTTTTTAGGACGAGCCAAGCCCCCATCACATTCACAGTGTTCATTTCAGAAGAATGAAGCCAATGCAAAGTATCCGTGGAATAAATGTTTTCAATGTACTAATGGATCAGGACAGAGTGTTTTTTTTTATCTCAGAACCAATACATCCACACTCAAACAATGTATCAGTGCACAGATGTGTGCTTTCATAATGCACTTGGTACCTAATAATATTTTCATAATTAGATTTACATAAGAATAATACATGGTCTTCTCTGATCTAAAAATGAGTGAGTATGTCTCTATACATTGCTCTTAATGTTTGTCATGTGTTTACGTGTGTAAAGACTTATACATACTCCACAAGAACTGAGAAATTTGCTCTTGTTCTTTAGGTGGCAAACAGTCATATTGGTGGTCATTTCACAGTGTTTAATGTGAGTATTAAACACGAGGTTCTGCAATGAGGTGTACAGTGCTGGGGTTGATTTCCTCCTGTTGGGGTCACCAATCTTCTGCCTTTACTCTGTGTCTCTGTCTGACTCTGGAGCATGCTTAGTGCTCTGTGTCCGACCTTAATTGGAGTAAGCCATAACATGTAGCAGTAATCTGACAATGAACCACATTATCCTGGTGTGTTAGTTTTAATTTTATTTGTATAGCACAGTATAACAACAACAATTGCCTTACTTAATTCTTACATACTACTGTTTACCAGTGTGCATTAAACAGTCGATGAAATGTTAGCAAAAGAAAAAAACTCACCCAAAGTGCACATCCAGCACCAGTGGGGTAGGGTTCAAGCGCTGTTTTAGAGCAATTCTGTGCCACTAACTACTTTGCACTGCTTTTGGGATAGCAGAGGATTTACTTTGGAGAACTAAGAACATTCATATGTTTCCCACTGTTTATACGTGCAGTGTTCAGTTGCTCTGTGATTGCAGTTCACTTGAATAAATTTGAATGCTGCTATATGAACCTCAGTGCACAGTAAACCTGCTCCGAAACCATTTCAATACAGAGCACTTCCTACTGAATTCTGGTACAGTTTAATTAACCTCAGATGTCTAAATGAGATTATTCCATTCACAATCTGTACCCACTGCTCCTGGAACACTCTCATTTTGCGTTTATGGATATGGGTGAAATGAGTGAAACAGCCTATTTTGTGCACAATGCCCAAGTAATTTTAAAATATAATACAACAGTTAGTGAAGTGAATTGAAGGTGCAAAAATTTCAAATGAAGGTGGCAGTGCAAACTTTCCATCACTGTAGATCTTCTGTATTTGCACAGCAGTTGTGCAGATTAGCTAAAACTATGTATTTCAGTATTTACTAACATTTCAGCCTTAACTGAACTTACAATAACATTAAACCTGACTTGTTTGTTGTATGTAATTTCAATGCCACAATTCTGACATCATAATGAGGAACCACCTCAGGACAACATAAAAAACTAAAGCATTATATCACATCAACCTTGAGAGATAACTAATAAATAATAAGAGTTACATCATCAGCTAAAGTGATTTTGTTTCTCTGTGCACTTGACATAATGTATATAACTGCACCACAAACGGTATATGTTACTTTAAATGGACTGTTGTACTTTCAACAGATATATAGCTTTTTGTAGACATATCTTCTGGCATTATTTGCTTATTAAATTGTCTCCAAAAAAAGTACATGATCATATTTGACCAGTCCTCTGTGACAACGTCAAACCATAGCAACACAGAAAGTAAAGTCAGTGGACAACCAAAGTCACACTTTGGTTCCTCAAACCAAACCTGCAGCTGTGTCCCATTCTCAGTCCAAAACCGTGGCCAAAATGCTGCCAAATGAGAGTTTTATGGCTCAAACATCAGTGTGTCCACAATTGGTTTATGGATCTGCCCACAGCCTTTAAATCAGCCGGCGGAGCTGCATGTGTATGTGTCATCTGTCCACCTCATCTCTGCCTCTGTCTGTCCTCGGCTCATTATTCTCCTGCAGTGCTCGCTCATTACACTTGTATGTGAGCAGAGACAGGCCCTGTCCCGAGTCCCAAACACTTCATTTTTTCAGCTCAATCTCTGCGTCACAGAAAAGTCGGTGCGGCAGCAATTTACCTCAGGCAATTAAACACTCAAGCGTGGCTGCAGTGGTGTTTGCAAAGGGTTTTCTGATCAATGCAACTGGTTATTAAAAGCACAGAAAAATACAGCTCATATTTTGAAAAACAGAATAAATACTGTGATGTTCCCAATTATGAACCCCATGTTTGCACACAGTGAAGCTGTCAACAGAGACCTCTTTATGGCCAGAGACTCATCTGCCTCAGACAAAAAACTGATGAGATTAGACAAAAGTTTATGGCATTTTCTCCATCGCCCAATTAGGAGAGACAAGTGGTAAACAAGCTGCCATGGATTTGATTTCAGTTTATACCACTCATAAGGTGATACAGCCTTGTTCACACCAGTGTATTATCACTGCCTGCTTGCTACTATAGCATGGCAGTATGTGAAAGAATTTTACTGCTTCAACTCAAGACAAACTAATGATCAACACAAAAATAATTATGAAATTGCCTTTGTACAAGTTTTTTCAGAAATGATGATGGTACATTCAAATATGGCTAATGGGACTGTCGTGTTGTTTGGTCCAGACCTTGACCTTGTTTCCACTGGAATGGTATGGTGTGGGTTGGTTCTGGTGCATTTCCATCACCAAAAGGCTTCTGAAGTGTCCCCAAAAAGTCTACTTTACAACTTAGGGGACAAATATTGTACCCTTTTCTCGACAATAAAGCTAGGTGTCAGCTAGCATTAGCAACAGTGGTTGTTGGTTTTACACAGTCTGCGTATGTATTGTATGGCTCTTGCATCATGAACTTAAACATTGTCTTTATTGTCTAAACTGCATTACATACAAAGTCCATAAATAATAGTAAATTGGTGCAGCTCTAATGTTTACTGCAGCAACACAAGACTGTACCTCCAGCTTCTCGCTGCACAGGATTTATTCCATTTTTACATTAGTTATTAACAATGCATCCAAGTTTCAAAAAGTCTGGACCCAGCAGAGAGGAAACCTGTGCTTCTTGAAAGGTTTACCCGACCCATACTGCACCACCAGTGGAAACGAGGCAGTAAACAAAAACTCTGGTTTCAAATGTGACTCGTAAACAACAAATAAGTAGTAATTTTTAACTACAGCCTTTTTATGTAATATTAATTGTTCCTTAATTTATTTTTAATTTAAAGCCCTTGACTTTGCCCTTGTTCATGAAGATACGACAGTCTTTAATTTGACATTATTTTTTTATTTTACTGGCTTGATTTTAGGTCTTTCTTTTAGTTTAATTCACTTTATCAGCTACACTGCAGCCTATATTATAAACAGCAATGTTTTCTGTTTTTTGATACGTAAAATAGACGCTCCAGACACAGCGGAGATGAAGGGCACACTCCGCCTTTATTCAGTGAATGGCACTTTCTCTGGCAATAGGGGCAGATCTGCCATGTTTCCAAACAATTTGATAGCATTTTGTTGATCTCTTTAGCTGTTTGTTTTAGTTTAGATCAGCTATGCAGTAACCTACAGTAAACATAGACGCTGATGGCAGCAGAGATAAGGAGTATGCTCAGCGCTACATTTAAACCAAAGACACAGGTCAGAAAAAACTAATTCACCTGTGTCCAGTGTTGAGACCTGAGGGCTCTTGCAGTTTATTACCCTACAAATTCTCTAAAATCCAGGACAGGAGAGGACTCCTTAGTCTCTTGCACTTTCCCCTCTGCACTTGTGTTAGCAGTTAATGCTAGCCCGCGCACACTGCAGCTAAAGCGACCCAAATAACTGCAGTAATTATTTGAGAATGCTCACCAATTAAGGGCAACAGCTGATTTTCCACCAACTGTGTATTTAAACAAACCTGTGCACACACATTACTTGAGTGCAGTGCTACTCTGTCTATAGGCTTAGAGCCTGTACTGTATAGATAAAGTGTATGACGTATACAGCATATTGATTAATCAGGTAATGGCATTTTAAGTTCTTAATGACAATGAATCAATCATCAGTTAACCATGAACACCCTTATTCAGACTAGATACATTAGGTAACAGACAATAAACAAGAGAAGAAGGGCAAACAGAGGATGGAAAAATGGGGAAAAAAAGGTCTCATAATAATAATTTCAAGAATATGTTTTGTACGCAGACTGACCTTTTGTCTTTGCCAGCTCATGTTCTGTCAAACTCTTAATGTTTTCAATGGAATAATCACAGTTAAACGCACGTCAGCAACTTCCGAAGGAAAAAGTCTCCCGCTCTGTTATCTCCAGTGGGGAATATTCACTTTGTGTGTTGATAGATTTAAATGCAAATCAAAGTGCATCTCGCCGAGTACTAAGTGATGAATCCTATCCATGATGCTGGCTGCTCACACTAATTGCTCCCTGTCTCTGTCTCTCTTTTATTCTGCCATGTGCACTTTGGCGATGCCTCTCTGATCACACTTGTCTGGCTCCTTTCATGGCATCTTTTTGTTCCGAGTGTCATGTGAGGACACAAAATCACCCCCCAGGAGCTTGAGGACAACAAAGAGAGTAGTTTATGTTCATGATATGCAATTATATGGTTATTTGGACAATTCTTGCTCATTCTGTTGGTGGGGATGATGTGCAAGCGACCCGGCCCCAGATAAGCACAAGAAGATGGAAGGATGGATGGAAATGACATATGTGCTATACTAGTGTAAGGATTCTAAGGTTGCTGTTGTAACTCATGCCAAACATTGTTCCAGTGGTGTAGTCTATGTCATACACAGGTATACGCTGTGTGCCCACTAAGAAAGCAGCGGGATTTCCGTATTACCACAACAAAATGTACACTAATGCATAACTGTATGCCAAAAGCAGTACTCGCTGCCACTGTGCAACTGCTTGTAACTTTGAATTTAACTAGCCACTTTGGCCAATTGAATCGATGGGAGCCTTCATCAACATCTTTCTCAGAAAAAAAAGCTAAATTTTAAAAAAAGGAAATATTTTTGCTACTTGCTGAAACCTGTGCCCAATCAAAAAACAAAGTTTAACACCCCTCCCCATTGGCCACGGTCAATTTTCATTGGCCATACTACTCCTAATTAAAGTCTTAAATGGCTAATTGCTTAAAAAAACAGCGGCCAATAAGCAAAAAAGCCCTGAACATAGCTAAGAATTCAGGCTATGTGAGAGTAACATATATGTTTCTAGTTTTACTTATTAACAAAATTAAGTCTGTATTGTAAAAAAACATGTTTTTGTAAATGATGAATTAATTTACCAATACTTCACTAATACTTCACTAATGTTTAATAGTGTGTATTTATTGTAAAGTGTCAGTGCTCTCTACTCCTCTCTCTCAAAATCTAAAAATCAGATTAGAAATCTAGTGGTCATTGTTTACTCAAACTTACATTTCCAGTGTGACATTTAAATCAGTCTCACTATCAGCATTTTACCATCTCAAATACATCATCCAAATCAGACTCAGTAACATCTTGAGAGACAAATCTGTGCTCTCATCTTGAGCAGGTTGGACTACTGTAACCAAAACCTGGAAGTACAACCACATCAGGCCCTTTGTAAAATCTCTGCATGGGCTTCCTGTCGCTGAGAGAACTGCTTACTCTCTAAAGCACCAGAATATATTTCTTGACATTAGAGCCATATGAACCATCATGGAGTCTGAAAACATATGGGACTGGCCTCCTGCTTGTGAATCGTGGTATAAAGATAAATTTGCCATGCCTTGCCTTACCCATGTCATTTGACTTCACAATACCATAGCTCAAAGGCTTGATATAAATCTTGAATATTCTGTGGACATAGGCTGTATTTCTTTGACAAACATTTTCCCGGAGCTGTCAAACTCTGCTTTCCCACGTAACCGTCTCCAAATGTCCTTGAGCCTTCACAGCTGTACGTCAAGCCGCTAAATCATGCAAAATGAGGAGTGAGAGATGTGTGTGGGCGGCGACTCCGTCTCTGTGCTTTGGCAGAGAGCGAGCAAAACAGTGTGCAGATTAGATATTGACTGCTACGTGTGGGGTCCCACCGCTCAAACGCCAATCCGTCCACACAACTGGGGACTCAGTTAGGAGAGGAACTATAGGCTCTTAAAATGAAATGAGTTGGGACCATTTGTCTCCCTTATCCTATTTAAGTGCATACATAGTTTTCCATCCCATATAAAAAATGTATTTCTCCTGACTGCCTTTTTATATTAACATTTTTCACTACTATAAAACCTATTTAATCCATTCAATTTGTCTTCTAGTAGTCTTTCAAAGATTCAAGTTGATGAATAAACAAATATTGTTTCTGAGTGATTAATGTGGACATATCATTAGAGAACTGTTCAATTAACTCACAATAAAAAAGTCTTCTAAAAGTATTGGAATACTATAAAGCCCCAGCAGTCACAAAAACAAAAACAAAAACAAGACCCTCTTTTGTCCAGTGATTACACCAATTACATTTTGTAGTGGTGTTAGACTGTCTATTGGACTCAAATGTAGTCCACCCAATGTTTCCCACAATGCATCAGGAAAGTGAACAGTGATAGTTACGGGCAAAAAAGATCATAATACAAGTTCATTGAGCATATTAATTACACAGTTATTGAGATGTGTAACAAAATTTAATAAACTTAATATACTAATACAATTTAATAATATATTTTACCACACTATACTGAAATACTGATTAATATACTGAAAATTGCTTTTCATAAACCTTGTCATAGACTAGGCATAGCACACAGAAAGCTTGCAGGGCTACAACTGTAACATAAAGAGATATTAATGTGATGGACTGTGTGGTATTTGTATAAAATATGAACCACTTTCACTGTTCTGTATGACCTGTGCAGCTGTGAAATGAATCTCTATATGTCTCTTGGCCTTTATTGCTGACACTGCTCACAGAATGAAAGCTCACATCACCCTTCTTTTCTGTTTAAATGAGGCATAGACAATGAGACATTTTAATATTAAATACGTTTTATAATATAAAACCTAAATGTATTTTAACGCATTTGGCCTCTACAGGTCTTATTCTTCTGTCTTTTTCCACATCCTACACTTGCTTCAAAATCCCATAAGGTGCTGATAAAGCAGTGTATTCCATTCACAGCCCACACTTCCAGCTCTGGGACACCCAGAGCCAGTTCACACTGCGCTAAATGTACTGCCCGCCCTCTGTTTTTTTCTGTCTCTGTCCAGGTCTTAAGGCGATGATGCCTTACCAAATGTGTTAGGACATTTTTCAGGCTGAAAATGCAATGATGCAGGTAAATTAAAAATGTATGATTTGATTTCCAAATAACTAATGAACAAATTCTACTAACAAATTCTACTAACTAAGGGACTAGTCATTGTGAAAAATTAAAGCTTGAATAGGCAATGTATGTAGTTTATGATGTTTTTCAGAATTTAGTTGCAATGCTATATCTTTGACATTGTGTTGACAGTATATAAATATATTAGCAGAAACGCATATTCCATGTTTAATGAATGAATAAATACTTAATTACATTAGACAAATAAGTATCTCATTTTGTCCTCAATATAGATGCCAGATATCGAGCATGAGACTGCTCGATAGGATGAGACTAATATATGGTGCCCATCTTCTGTATTACAGTTTATGTTGCATGCTACGTCATGACGCTTCACTTACACAGTCAACACACTTAAAAAGAAAAAAGCCGGTGGAGTGAAGTATGTGAGACTTTGTCTGTCAGTGTTAAAGACATGTGTCTTCAACAACTACATCTCTCCAAGAAGCCAGCAGCCTCTTATCGTATACTTCTCCTGTGAGCACAGGCAGCAAGAAAGCAGTGTGATGCACAGGGATTAGCCTAAGATGAGCAAAGTTAATGTATTTTGCTCTGTGACAGCTCAACAGTTTAATAACATTGGCTGGCCTGTCCTTCCTGTGAGTGGATACTCCTTCTGGGGTTCTCCCTGAGGTTTCTATTTTTCCCCGGCTGGGTTTTTGGAGTTTTGAATTGAATAGAAATAGGGTATTCCACAAACCTTATTAAATCTTATTAAACCATAAACCAAAATATACACCTGTTTTGCCTTTAAGTATTAGTGCATAAAATTGGGTGTTTATTTCACTTTTTGTTGTGACCAAATGGCAGACATACATTGGTGTATTGTCGACTTAAAATGTCTATCATCATCATTTGTAAGTATCTAATAAATGTGGTTGTGATAAAGTCTTTTCTTCCGTAAAAGGATGGGCCTCTAATAATATTCAAGAGAAGCCCATTAGAGACAACAGTGTCCATGTCCTGTCTGTATTGATTGTATGATGAATGAATTTCAAATCTAAACATGAGATAAATATCTGAGGAGCCATATTTTTCTAAACTCTGCAGTGGGACGAACACCATGATGCAACGCAGTGCAGTAGAGAGATTCCACCGGAGCATACTAATGACCAACACCAACTTCCCAAAATGCAGCCAATAATCCTCTCTCTGCCACACGCTGCTGGTAAACGCTTCTGTTTGGGGCTGCGATTAGTCTGAAGAATGGGATGGCATGAAGCCGAGCCGTGGGACTGCTTTCTGCTGATCCTCATTGAGTTTAGCCAGAAAGTTATGCTGATATAAAAATGAAGTGATGTATTTTGTGGGTCTGAGTTGAGTTTAAAAAGCAACAGATGTTCACTTAACTTGTTTGTTATTATTTGCACCAACTTTATTAGAGCTAACCGAGAGGTATTTGGGCTTTTTAAGTAAATTGTTATTTAGCCACAAGGAGCAATTTGCCACTTCAGACCCTTAAAACAGGGAAACACAGGGAAACAGATTGGCAAATTAATTAAAATAAAGCAGCAAGCAGCAAGTAGCAAAAGCTGGGTTTCAGGCTTCACAAAGTCATTCAAAGTCAGTGAAACTGTAGTTTGTAGTGGATTTTGTTGGTGGAAATGGCCACACAGTGAAAGCCTACAAAAGCAAAGGAAGCTGTTTAATTGCTATGAAAATTAGGGAAAGGTTGAAGAGGAATATTAAGTTAAACACAGACGATCCTGATTCAATATGTCTAGAGGCACTTTCATACTGGCCAAAAAAACTCTCATCAAACATTTGTTAACAATGGGAATGCAAATGTAGTTTTAGCTCACATCAGTTTCAGAGGAGGCACTCTCTCCTCTGTTAGTAACTTAACTCTTTAGGAGGCAGGTTACAAAACACATTTTGAACAGATTCTGGTGCGGTTTGGCCCTTCATTTAGACCGCGTCCTCACTCCACCACAGTGTTAAGACCGAGACCAAGTCATGATTGAGACCAGAGAGAATCAAGATCAAAACTAAAGTATGATACACTGTAATGGAACTGCATAAGGTCCAACTCTGGACTCAAGAACCACATCACTCCACAAAACTTTTAAATCATCAAATAAAAAAGCTTAAGAAGTGTTTTTCTGATGTCATGTAAACTGTGATGACGGTATCCTATGATATAACAGCCTCATCCAACAAAAGCTGTTGGTTGCTGGCTTCATGCTTCAAAAAAAACAACAACATTGTTCTCATCACCTGAGCGTAACTGTGAGAACATTACTGTACCAGGCAGTGTTTGCATTTTACATGAAAATGGCCCCTTCAGTGCAAATTAAATACACTGGACTTCTTGGGCTTTTTTTCCGACTTTCTGCTGTTTATTCCAGCTGCAGAGGTTATCAGTACTGATCAGAGATTGCTAGGAATAGAGACCACATTTGAAATCTTGTGAATTACTGACTTTTATGTTTTGATATGTTACAGTACACAGTACCGCTAATGTGCTGCTAATTTTGATGGGAAATATAGATGTAATATGAATTCATTTTTGTTGACAATGTAAGTCTGATAAAACAACTGAGAGAGGAGCAACATTCAGATGATTGCCATTACTCAGAATGAAAACTGTAGTTTAATTAACTTTTAAACTTAAACCTAATAAATGTTTTAGCAAGCAATTATGTCTCTCTGGTTTTACATTTTAATCCATCTACTTTAAAAGTTAAGCAAGGCTCTTTTAAAGACCTCATGTTTAGCTTAATTGCCTTCATTCTTTATATTTCTCTCTCTGGACCATATATTTTTGCCTGAATATGCCCCACAGAGCAGAGAATGGAACTAATATCTGTCTTATCTGCTGAAAACAAGGACAGGAATATTGTTGTCGTCCACAAAGGAAATGTGCAGTCGCATTTATGAGGTGCACCTTGGAGCCTTTTGAATTTTCGTTCATGCGAGCGCTGGATGAGACTTTGTAGTCAGTGCCAACAGATATAATAGAGCTCTGAGGGCTTGGCTCTGTGGGTGCACGTGGAGAGAGTGGAGCAGAGAGACATCACATAGGAACAGATGGGACACATGCTGCTTCGCCTCTGGACCTTTTAATGTAGGTGTGAGCTATAGTGTGCTAAGACATAGCTGAGGGTCAAAAGAGTACCAAAGTACACTGAAGAGCAATGTTTTTGACAGTGTTGATGTTGATGTGTGACACTGGTAGCTATGGCTACCGCGCTACTACAGGCTATTGTGTCTATTTCACTATTGCTTGAATAACAATTTCCTAGGTGTTCACTGGTGAACTTAAAATGAAGATTCAGTGAACATTCATTTGTAGTCCAATACAAGCGGGAAAATACACAAACACGACTCAAAAACAATTAACCCCTACTGGCTCGCACACCTGATGACATCATCAGTACCAGCATCTTTATACCTGAGCCCTACAGTTTCACCTTAATTGTGCCACCCACAGGACAACCACTGAAACACATGAATTTGGCTCTTACAGGTGCATTAGACCCTCAGTTCTATGAACACAAAGTTTAAATGACAAATGGGCTCCTTTTAACAAGACTGGCTTCTAATCCAATGGGAATAGTTTCCCTGCAGGTCAATTACTTTGAGTACATCATGCCTTTTGCCGTTATTTTGAACAGCAGCTGGCTTGTCATGAGGAAAGTAAGTTCACAAATTCACTAAAATTATTATATTATTTATCGTAATAAAGGCAATGTGATTTCTCTTGAACTGTTGTCAGGTCTGACCAACAGTGTGGCAACGATAGCAACCAACAACATGGAGTTGCAGAAATTGGATAAAATGTCCTGGTGTTAGGTGATCACAAACAGGTGGTTCACCCTTTCACCTCCAGGTGTTCATCTAAAAACAATACTAGGTAAATTTTTACTCCAATATAAGAGCCCTTATCTTGCACTGCAGCTGAGATTTGGGTGTTTACAAACTCACAAAAATCCATTTTGAAGCAAGCAAGCAAGCAAAGCATTCACGGTCAAACCTTGGCCTAAATGGCATGTTGTGACCAATGATGTAGTAGTACTAACAGGAACAGGCGTGTTTTAGGTTTGAAGATGTCACAACTTACCATAACTAACAAAACAATATGGCACTGCAGCATCACAAATTTATGTTACACTAGTACATTAATAGGAAATTTATCAAAAGTTAACAATTCCATGAGAGTTTCACCACAGTATATGTCTCCTTTAGAATTTTATTGGGTATACAGCCTTAAAAGTGTTGCTTTAAGAACGTGCCCCAACAGCAGCCTAGGGACATTTCCTGCTTTTCTTATATTTAAAAAGGTAAAACCAAACCAACTTTACCTACGTGAAATACAAATACAGAAACAGTTTGTGGGTAAAGCTGTTTTTCCATGAGAGCAGTAGTTGTTTTTTCCTGGACGTTCCCTGGTGGTTGGTGAGAATGAGGAGCCCAGGTGGGTGTCAGCGCTGTACACTTTGATCAATGAGCCTCTGGGCAGCGATCTAACTCCTTTCTGTGCGTGTGATAGGCTGTTTGTGCCTTTTCAGGGGGAATCTCAAGCTTATCAAGGCACGCTTTTATTCCATGCAGCAGGGTTTTTACTCCAATAACAGATTTGTCAGTGGAAATAAACGCCTCACAGGGACTCAAAGTGTGCTCCTGCTGTGCAGAAAGAAACAGTGTACCCTCAATTTGTGGAATACTGATTCATGCAGATTTTTAAAAATAGGAATATGAGGAAGCGTACAGTAATGGTGGTCCTGTTTGACATAGTATTCTGTGTTGTTAAAATTGTCCTTAATGGGATTCATGAAAGCCAGGCTTCTTGGTGCCAACCCTAACTTCCACGAGTCATGGGACCCACTGTCCTCTATTTCTACTGTCTATGCCAGGGGTCAGCAACCTTTTTGTCATGGAGTGCCACCTTAAAAGAATCTAGTTTATCAGTGTGCCACCATCAACAAATGACAATTGATTTTATGGCCAGGTGCAGATGCAGTTTTGTGCTATAAAGGGTACATCTAGAGATAATCACAGTGTGTAGTAACAGTAAAATGTACAACTTGATATTTTAAATTATGTTATGTTGTTGTTGTGAGCACAACTGGCAGCCAGCTCCACAAAACACAGCTCTGTGGCTTTGTATTGTGTCTTTGACAAACAGGACACAAGCTCTTATTTATGCACAAACTGCACAACACATAAAACTGTGGAAATAAACATAGCATTGTTTTTACAATGTATGAAACCATTCTTTTTACTTGACACAACATCACATAAAAAACTCAAAAGTGTCAATGTTTCAGCACTGTCAACATTACGTGTATCATTGAAGTTAAGATAGACATTATGTGCAGGATGTACTTAATAAAAACAGCGGTCAGACACACACACTGCTTTTTAAAGGATCTTCACTGTCTGCTGGGTTTCAGCTCAGCCCTGGTCTAGCCAGCTGTAATGCCTTATAACACATCCACTGTGTGGTGTGGCCGTGAGAATCTGTCCGTATCCTCAAAAGGGCTGCACGCTGGTATACAATGCAACATCAAACTTTTCCAGAAAGCTTGACGTATTAACTACTGAAAATAGGCAGAGGCAGATTGCTGGACACAGCGTGGGTTAGGATGACCCCTGGACAACACACCTTAGCTATACCTAAACCAAACCTCCACCACACCTCTAATTTTCCCAAAAGCCCTTGTTATACCTGGCAGTTTCATTCAAACCTTCTTTCTCCCAACCTGTCTTCTTTTCAGCATCCCAGGAGGGGGGTCCCTACTCACTGAGTCTCATCCAACCCCGCTATCATCTCCATAACCATTACCACGCTTCATCCTCCATCATCCCAAAACTTAACTCAGATGACATTTTAATTTAATAAACCTGAAAACAAGTCTGCTGTATGTGTCTCTTAAATAATTTAAGAGATGACAATGAGATGCTTGCATTCCCAGCATGACGCTGTGTTCAAGTGCACTACGTGAAACTCCAAAATTTTTATGTTTTGCTCTAATTTGGATGTTATTTTAGTTGAGATAGGCGTGAGCTTGTGTTCTCTATTGGCCTCTGCAGCGTAGCAGTTTGAGTGGGAAAACGCTGTGCAGCTGCAGGTAAATTGTGCTACACAGAACGCAACCCTACTGTGCCAGTCATGTCTTTTTCACATGTGAGTTTGAGATGGTTCTGCTCATTCCCGGCATGCCATTGGTTATTCACCCACATATCTAAGGTTGCCGATCCCTTGCCTATGGCATAATCTAAGTTAAGTTAAGTAAATAAGTAATATAGCGCTTACTAAGAAAATCCAAAGCACGAACGTAAAGGTCATGCAATTTTAAAAGACGATCAAAAAAGTTAGTTTCAGCTCTTTATTCTAAACCTGCAGTAAATGTTTCCACATATATAGGAAACTATGAATTGAAACTCAGAGACAAAGCACAGAAGCCTGGTGTCCCATCTGTTCAATACAGTCCTGGTGGAGATGCACTTTTAAAGATTACTTTTATGGCATTCGTGCTGTATTAGACCGCTCGCTGAGAAAAGAGCCACAGGAGATGGGTGAGAAGGAAAACAACAGTGCACACAACAAAAGGATAACGATAAGGATAAAAATTTCAGTTTATTACAGAGACGTGACCAGGGCCTGGCTGCTCTGTCCAACAGTCCTTTATCTTGTGATAAAGATTGTGATTTAATCATACTGTCTTAACATGCTGCTGTTTGACCAAGTGAAACCAGAGCGCAATCCAACATCAAAGACAGATCATTAAATATGATCAAAGAGAGTCCATATGGAGCTTCTTTCATTCAATGGAGAAGTAAATATTGTCTAATTTCAACATTTAACATAGAGACCATACGTTTTAGCCTTTGACCCATTTTTTTCTATCTGTTCTGCATTTGGAGACATTAAGAGTCCAGTACGTTACTGTAATATTCATTTTGGAGGTATGTCGAGGTATTGTGATAATAAATAGGTACAATATAGACCTATTAACAAAAAATGTATCTCCCATTCATTTAAATGAAAACACAAGTTGCATGGCTCTAAAGCTAAATGTGTATTACTTACTTAAAATTAAACATTTATGTGATGTTATGTCAAGAATAGCAAGGTGGATTTTGCCTTCATGCATATTTAGGTAGAAAGCACTGCTCGATGGAAGCAAAACAGTCCAAAAAAACTCTCACATGGGTCATTTCATAGACCAAATTAGGTAATTATTAATACTAAAACTACTGCCCTCCTTTGTTGATCATTCACAGAAAACCTTCTTAGTATGCCAAGGATGAACATAGTCTAAATAAGAGATTGTTGAAGTTTTATAAAAAGGTGTATCTTTCTAGTTTATTTTCTTCAAAATGTGTCCAATTGTGTTCACTTTCATTATGTTGCAATCCTGCTCCACCACTGAATAAACAATAAACGTACAGTTTGTACAGCTTTAATGTGGGCTCATTTTCTCAAGCAGACACATATACAGAGAATATGGCTTAGAGTAGGAAGTGCGCTCTGTGCCAAGTGGCTTTTTTGTCTGATTTGTTTAGTGCTCCTTCACAGGACTGCTCTATCAGCAGACAGGGAGGAAATCACCTTTGCACAAATTGAAAATACTTGGCCTGAATCCACAGTGTGTTAGGAGACCTCTCTATTCACTTAGACATGCACTTTTAAAAATGTATATTAGCATAATAAGCGGGTAAGATGACAACAAGTTGTAAACTCATACATATATATTTAATTCTGGCTCCTCCATGTGGTGTTATTTGCCGTTTTGTACAAGGCCAATATAACATAGTCCTAGGCCTCCAGTGACTTATAGCTTGTAGTGTTTAGCAGGTGTAGCCAAAATACAGAACTTAAGAATATTGACCCCCTCCATAATATTCTTTACCCCTCTCACAAACAGAACACACGTCAGTTAGATGCCCATTGCCAAAATCATCTTGTTTAAGCAGAATTTGCAATTCTGACATTTGACTTCCATTGTCAAAATGCAGAATACTAGAAAATACATAACCTTGCAATACAAATGCAAAATCTTTGTAAATTTTTTTAGAAATTTAGGTCACAACAGCAAACCTGTCTAATTACAGTGAGCAGTAGGCAGTGTGGTTAACGTGCGTCATTGTGTCAGTGTCACAGATGCATGACCTTTTCTCACTGGACTGTAATTAAATTAAATGGAGGCAGACAGATGTCGTCTAAAGGGCAGTGCAGCTGGGCAGTGCTGACCTTCTCTCGTCTCTGAGATTCTCTGAGAGTGTGCTGAGGCACCGGGGGATTTCATTGACTGCAGGGTGCTGTCTGTGGTAGATACTTATGCAAATCACTATTTACTTGGTTGTCACTGTGGGTTCTGTGTTCTATTTGATACTAAATGTGTCCTCAGTAAATTATTATCTTCTCTTAATTTGTCATTCTCTTTGTCCATTTGATCACTGAGCTAATATTTGTTTAGAACAATGGTTCTTTAAAAAATATGTGCCCTATGCTGGTTGTTGTAAAAGTGCTGGCTGTCATTGGAACAGGTAAAGAACAACTACTTATTGTTAAGTACTGTACAACATATTAAAATGTTCTCAGCATTAACAAACATGACATATGATTTTATCTATTCATATAAGAGGACGCCCTACAGTTAATTGACTTATGTGATTGAGATTTGGCTAAAAGTCCATGAACTTAACAAGTACAATATTACATTGATTGTCTCTTATTCTTAAGAGCTTTGAGGAAGACACAGACCTGTAGTAATTAGAGTAAATCATAGACCACACCCTCAATTTACACCAAATCAGCAGCAGCATCATGAGCGCTCCGTTCCGCTCAAGAAAGGTTGGGGTTCTATTTTTGAAGCGTGTCCGTGTCACTCTACGGAGCTACAGCAGGGGAAACACAGTAAGTAGACACAAATTGTCAAAATAAACTTCCATTGCCCTTTCAAAATAAAAGTTTTCCAATAGCAAGGTTGTGGCAGTTTGATGTAATATACAACACCAAACACCAATTTTACAAGAACAATGTACGCACAATAGCGGCAACTTTGGGTTTAGACGGTAAGTAATTATCAAATCTACAGTACGTATAGGCATGTCTTGTTTTCTCTGTCTCTCCAGCACAGTTACCCCCGGTGGCGTCCATCTTGTCCACTTTTGTTTGTTTACCAGAGGTTAAATTCACTTCACCAAACGTGTGGTGCAAAGACATGAGTGTAAAGTAATGTAGCCTTTTTACTGAAAAGAACGTTTCTTCCCCACTCTTAAGTTAACTAAATGAGAGAATGAGAAGGAGCAAATTAATCCAGGCTGTGACCTGTAAAAACACTAAGCATATGTTGTATATCAATATTGATGGCCCATGTCGACATGTGTGGGCATATTCGATTTGTGAAATGGACATGTGACATTGAGAGGGAGCCATTATCCAGCCACAAGTGGGCAGAGACAGTGTACCTTTGTGCCGGTCCCAAGCCTGGATACTAAGAGAGGGTTGTGTCATGAAGGGCATAACAACCTTTGCCAGACTAAAGCCTAGTCCACACAGAGACAGGCTTAGGCTCATCTGTAAAGGTTTTTGATTGTTTGGGTGTTTCATCCACACATTTTGAGAGCTGAAAAACGATCATTTTTTAAACATTTTCACATTTTCTTAGTACCGTGTTTACAGAAAACATTTTTGAAACAATAATGATTTCATGTCTGAGTAAATACCAACCTGATATGTAATTGGATAATATTTGTAATTAGAAATATTTGAAATGTGTCTTTAAGTGACTTTAATTTCCACACAGAGACAATCAACAGCATCTATTGCACGCCATAGACAATAAACAGGAAAACCTACTTCATTTAAACAATTTTACTAAGCTGTAAAAAGGGCACAGCTAAACTTGAATCTGCCAGAGGTTAGACTGACACCTCCTCCACAGAGCAGGGTTTATCAGCTCTACCACAGTCCGTCACATTCAAATACAGCCCAGATAAGGAGCTGATGCAGAGGCCACAACAACTGTCACTCTGCTTCGACCACAGGGGTCGGCTCGACTGTGAGGAGGCAGAACATAAGGCCCAACATTACTGCAGGCTCCCAAACAGTGAGACCAGTCCTCCCACTCAGGCAAAAAGAAACCAAGAGACGCATTGAGGCATTAAAGTCACCCTGAAATATCAAAACGTAAACTCATACTTTATAATACCTACATGACATATTTGGATTTGAAAGGAGAAAATCACAGGTGGGTGTTCACACGTTCACACTGTCAGAATGCCTTTTTAATTTCCACATTTCTATGCAAATACATGCAAGTGTTTAGTCAGCTGTGCAGCTTTCATTTGGAGAGATAAAAAGCTTTTCACCATTGTTTTTGGCCAACTTTTTCCAGACTTTTCTGTTGAAATCAAACTAGAATAGTATGTGTGGAGTATTCTGTCAACTATAGTTAAAATCAAACAGATCACAATGAATTTCTGTATTGTTAAAGAAGTAAGTTATGTATCTTTAGTCCATTTAAACAGACTGTTGTAGTGTGTTGAGTCATTCACGTCTGTCCTAGTCCCTCTGCTTTGAAACAAACAATGAATCCATTTTCTGGTATCCTTTTATCCAATCAGAAATGAGAACTCTATGTGAGAAGTGTATGGGCTGTGTCATTTTAAAAAATTGTGGAGCAAACAGTTTACATTGTTAAAATGGGTTTGAAGTGTCCCAAATAAGCATACTGTATTGTATTTTGTACTGCCCCTCGGCTTGTGGTTCCAACAGTGCGTAACGTAGATATTATGTGAGAAAAGTATGTTTTCATTTTTCAAGGTTTTTGCTAACAATAATATTCTTTGACCTATTTTGAACTTTGCAATCAGTAAATATGATTTCTAATAACTACCCTTATAATTATCCGCCCCTTTTGTTCAATAATTTGAAACATTCATTTGTATATGTTTTCATTTAGAATGCATCACATATATTGTGTAACTTAAATATGTGGCTATTCTTGCAGACCTTTCCTATTTATGACAAACTGTCCTCAGAATTCAGCAACTTTAAGAAATTCACCCAAAAAAATGTAATTTACTTATATTAGCTGTTGCCTAAGTTTATCCATGAATTATTTAACCATAGACTTCAATATGCAGACATCAGAGCCTCTCAATAAGTAAAAAGGTGCAGTAATAAATCCAGGCCTGTTTTATTGTCAATGGCAGTTGTATATTTTCTTGATGAACAGCTGCTGTGTTTGCATTTGGCTGAGCTACTGCTGTTGGCTCCTGCTGAGGGTCCAGAGTTCACCCCGCAGCAGGGGACGCCTATCACTGTGAGGGACACAACGTCTCCAGAGGGCACCTGAACACACCACAGAGCTGTCCACTGGATTTGATTAGCCTCACTCTGTTGGCGCGCTACAGTAGGATGTCTCATTGCTTTTAACCTTTACCTAATGCTGTAATACTAAGCTGCAGAGAGCGTGGCTCCCAAGTCACTCAAATAAGATAATGAAGTTTCTGTGTGAGGGTGTTTTGATTCAAATGAATGAGGCAGAATATGCAAATACATCAAAACAACTTTTGAATCACAGGCTCCAAATGGATCTAACTACATCCCAGACACAAAAATGAGTTCTCACTTTTTATGTCTCATCCAACACCCAGACCATCCTGTCATGTATGTTGAGGTGGGTCAAGAGAGGTCAAGGCAGCAAAATATATAGTGCTTCTCTTTGTGCCAGCTGTTTTCACATGATTTCACATGATTAAGGCTTATAACATACGTAGTTGGTAGGTAGCTACATAAGTATGTTTTGTTGCTGTTGTTGATCTGTAGGTAGGCACGTAGAACAGTTGGTTTGGTTGCTTGAGAGGTATATTATTAGTGGTTAGAGGTAGGTAGTAGGGTATAGGTAACTATGACTGCAGGTAGGTTGGCTGGTTAGTAGGTTGGTTGGTCAGATGGTAGGTTGGTAGAGAAGTAGGTGACTCTGGCTTTTACGGTAGAACCCATATTTCTCCAGGGGAGGTCATTTTAAATGGACAGTCATTAGGGAGCAGCAAAATGGTTTGGCTCCCTTTGCGTCAGTCTAACATATGTTGTTTACTGACATAATAAACAACATTTAATTCCAAGAAAGCTACCATTTTAAAGACAGCAAAATAACACTTGATTTTGTAAATCTTTCTGGAAATCACAGTTATTGCTTATTGAAGGGGGATAAAGCTTTCTCTGGGTTAATTTGTCGGTTCGCCCAGTTTATGAAGTACAAACAGTAGTGCAGTATCCCTTTCCAATAATGGATGGATCTGACATAATTCTAGGCCTTGTGGGATTATTAGTGTGTTCAGTTCAACAGTGATTGCAAACATTACACGCGAAAATGACAGCTGACGTGAAGGGAACCCGAAAATAGTTTAGTGTCTCTCCTCATCGATTTCCACTCAGATGTTTTCCTGACTTTCTAACTTTCCTGACTCTCAACTGTGATTTGACATATTGTCACTATGCAGAAATTGCCCTGGCTTCTCTTCATTCCTCAGTGGATTTGGAAATACTTTGTCAAACTAGAAAATCAGACTTTGATTTAGTCACTTTACAGTACATGGACATGTGAAGTCCATTGTTTCAAACATTCAGGAGATTGGTCAGAGTGGTGAATTCTAGAAGTAGAAAGTATTGCCCCTATGACATTTTAATCATTCAGATGTACCAATTATTTCTATATAGAATACTAAAAACCATAGCTTGTCAAAGACTGTAGTAACATATGTTTCTGCACGCTACTGTCATGTCTTAGTTCAATACATTTGGAATATTTAATAATAATAAACTGGGTCAGACCTGTCGGATGTGTAATATCTCCATGGAGCTAATTACTTGGTGCAAAGCTGGGTGCTGACATTAGCAACAGACCCTAGCTTTGGTAGTGCTCCAGGCCAAATCATTAAAATACACTGTGTCTTGTAAACACTGTTGTTTCTAAGGGAAAATGGCATCTGTATAAATATTTAAAGGCTTTATTTCTTAATCCCACAGATTCTCACTCTCACGGTTTAATGGTGGCGAAGACAGTGTTTGTAATGTTTGTAAAAAGTTGATAAAATGCATATGTTTATTTGAATTCTCTTGAGTAAGACAACAGAGTTCTTTTAAATTACAAATTTAAATTGCAATTTTCTCTTTTTGTCAAAGTCAAGGCCCAGCCCCAGCGGACCTCTGCTGTAAAGGCATGAAGATATAAATACACTTAAACTATAGCAACAAATTTAGGCTGAGATAAAAACACAAGATACCATATTGTAAGAGTGACCTGTAAAAAAACAAAACTTAAGACCTTTGATAGGCTTTATTATCATGGATATTACTTGACTACTGTCAAGTGACTAAAATATTTAATTGTGTTAATCACAGTCCATGACTGTGATTAACATGATTAATTGCAAATTTAAAATGCTGTGATTGTGTGTTGAAATAAAATAAAAAATGCAAGACAAACTAGTTTAAGGAAAGAGATCCTCCAGTTTTATTATCTGAACCATTAACATTTATATCATATGCCTATTTCAGAAATGAAACCTGTAAAGAGACAAAATAAACAGTCTGTACATTCTCCATTTGAAATAAAGAGATGTATGGCAGACTAGTTTAAGGAAACAGATCCCACAGTTTAATTTCAACAATTGGCAGTTATATCACAGGTGTAAACCTATTTTAGAAATTAAATGTCTGTATAGAGACAAAATGATTAGTCTATACAGTGCAACTGTGAAACATTTCTCCTCTCCACTCAGACAGATTAGCTTATTAACATTTTCAGGTGACAGAGCTGACCTCTTCTTCTGCACAATATGGCCTGCCAAAGAGAACACTCTCTCACATGGAACTGTTGATGCAGGTGTAGCCAAATACCTTTTTGCAATAAGGGCCAGTTTCTGGGCATCTGAATGGGCTGACCACCACTGTAGTGGACAAGTGTCTATGCTGACACAGGGCTCTGCCTTGTTCCTCTCTAGACATTTATCTGTGACTGGTGCCTCATCATCAGACTCTGAATCTGATCCCATCACTAGGAGGGTCATCTTCTTCTTTGGTTCTCTGGCTTTCCTTCTACTCCAGAAGTTTGTGGAGCAGGTCCTCCATCCTTCAGCATCATACTCAGCTTTTGCCACAGCTCTCCCCTCGCTGGGATCTAGAGCTGTTGCAACATTTAACCACCACAGGTTTGAGCTCTCCTTTCACCTGTTGAGGTGCTTTGTGAATGCAGCCTTGAAGCCCACTATGTAGGCAGGGTTAACATCAGAGACTTCCACTGTATGCAGGAGATGGCATAGTGCAGGTAGCACCATGGAGCAGGATACATATTTTTCCCCATCTAGGAGCTGATGTACCTACAGAACAGAACAAACAACTGGACAATTTGACTAAATGACAACAGTTTACATTCCGATGGCACCTATTCAAGGTATATGTTTTAAATGATTTCTACATAACTTATAAATTATTTGTTTTTATTAGTAAAATTCAAGAGAAAAAAAAACATGCATTATCTGCAGGGTTTTAGCAATGTTTCCAGCTTTGCCAGTCTGTCATAATGAGCTGAGGTTAGAATGGCAAACTTATGCTTCTGCTGTGCCAGAGGCTGATTCAGTGGCTCTTTATTGTGTTGAAGCTGCCATACCATTTCAAGAGTGTCGGTACATCCTGCATGAGGGACTCCTCTGATAGTCCATGAGAGACTATAGGTGTTTATGGACTGTGTTTGAAATGTCAGACTATTTTATGGCACTTGGCTAAAATGCTGTCAAATCTGCTGTCCCGAAAAGCCATGCCGAGTACCCTTTGTAGAACGTGCGCCACTCAAGGCATATGCTCTAAAGGTAAACTCCTCATTAAGAGTATTGGGTTTCAGTTGACCATAATCTCCCACTCATTTGCAACATTGAAAAACACACCAGGTCGTGTCTTCTGCCGTCATTCTATGTAGCGTTCGCTGTACCCTTATCACACAATAACAGATAACCATACTTATCAAATGATTAATTTGCGTTAAAAAAAATTCTCATTAACTCATTAATTTGTTTTAACTAATCGCAATTGTTTTTGATTGTAAGATTGTAAGGCCCCTAAGTGATGAACATCAGGATCGCAAACTGTTAGCTTTAAAGATTTTAAGTCTAAAATATTAGTATCAATTGAAGGCAGCCACTTTTATCTGGAGCTCCAAAGTATCAAAGTACATCAAAGCGCAATATTTCTGGTTCAAATCTGCAGTATTTACAAACATGACTTTTGAATGAAGTTGTGCCTAAAGCCTGTATATAACCATTGTGATTTACAATGCCACGTGTAGAAGTAAAAACAATTTGTAATTAGCTGGAGCTAAATTTCATATTTACATATTTTTGGAAACACACAAACATATCTGTATTTGGTATGTAGGGTTGCTAGCTCCAGAAGCTGTAGGTTGGCTATCGCCTTCTTGTCTAAGAAAAGGCAGCTGTCTTTTTGGTCTCCAGCTACATCCAGGTGAGCAATGGAGCGTTGCCTTAAATCGACTCATTCTGGGAAAAAGGGAGCAGGCTGCACAGGGAAATGTGATTTACTCCCATCTTTGTTTCCTTGTGACTCAAGTCTGGCCACAGATAAATGTGACCATTCTGTGCGAATAGGAAGCATCAGTGCCTTCTATTTTCAAACCAGTCTCTGGTGATTTCATTGCTTTGAAATGTTCCTGCAAAAGTATCCAGGTTATAGACATCATGTTTTTACCTTTGGATTAGCTGATTATTTGCAGCACTCTTAAATCATGTAGAAGAAGGTATGTAGCTTCATATCTCTGTGTTAACTCAAATTACTATAGAATTATGTGTTATTGATCGGATCTCATACCACTAATCAAAACATTTTTACACACAATGGATGTTTATATTTCACTGACTATAAACTCTATATAATGAGAAGCTATAGTATTGGTTTACAACAATTTGATTTGGAATAGTGGGTTGCATAGTACTTATTCATAGGCTCCATTAGTTTAAATATAAAAAAGTATGCATGTTGCATGCATGATGCAAACCAAGATATTTAATAGAGAGGTCCATGATGTGTTGTTAATTTTTACTATAGTGCTTGTTGTTCTCTGACATTAAGAGCAAGAGCTAGTTTTCATTTTATGTCCCTTCTATTACAATGTTGTTTGTCAAAACAAAGAAAACATTCTCAACATATCTGTAGTTCATGGATCCTTTTTGCCTATCCTGAAAAAATTAAAGCTTCACAGAACCCAGTGGATGAAGCCATTTTAGTTTCATAACTCCCTGTTCCTGTTTCTACATCTTATGAACTAAATTGAATTGTTTCAAATATTTTCAAGTTGTCCCTGCAGGGCTACACACATGCTTTAAATAGTTGCACAGCCAACAGATGTAACTAAAATGTCACATTAAATCTTTTGTTGACCACAAGCTCTGAAGTAGCTCTATAGCTAAAAATGGAATAAAGTTGACCAAAATCACAGACATGGACAAGTCCTTCATAATACCTTTACCAATTATGTCCCCTAATATAATTATTTTGCTTAATATTTACAATTGTTTTGTCATTTTTGGTCTTTTTAGTGTTGCTGATAATGTCCTGGAAAGGGATGAACCCATAACGTGAACAGAGAAAGCAGAGGAAAGTGCTGAAACCCATTTGTAGTGCCATCACTTAGACTACAGCACTGTGAGGACAGCTGACCTCCAGAGGCTTCTGCTGTGAAAAGCTAATGTGAGAGAATACTTTGTTCTAGTGCTCAGGCAGATTTAATCCTGTCCACGTCCGGCTCTGATACCTGCTCCCTTCAGGTCCGATCACAGCTTTAATGTACAACATTAAAACATCCTGACCTCACAGTGAAGATGGAAGGACAAATACAGGTTCTTTTTCTGCTAAAACATATGTGACGACTGGACTAAAACACATATATTACTAAACAAAAATGTCTCTGTCCAGAACCCAGTGGCTTAGAATGAAGAATTACAGACTAAAACTAACTAACTAAAACATATAGATAACCTTGCACAAATAACAGACAAACTGTTACAAAAAAGGGCCCTGATTAGGGAGTTAGTGAGGAAACATATGGATTATCCCGGAGTTTTGAATATCCTGATGGTGGTTCATTTTCTATTGTTGTGCTAAACTGCTCCGGTACAAGTTAGGCTCAAGATAGAGGATAGCAACACAGCACAGTGACCAACCAGAAGTAAGGAATGTTTATATGTAGCAGAGAAAAAAATGAAAAAAACCTGAATTTGTAGTTTTTTAGTGCTTTTCACTTTCCAAGATGGTGACGCCCTTACAACGCTACATTTACATTACACTAACAACAAAGAGACTAGACAAGCAAACTGATCCTGTTACCTGAACTTTGAAACTGACACAATACAGTATTATAGACAATATTATAACTTTTTATGCAGATATATCTCAGTTACAGTCCTGTCTGAGTTTGCTGTCTATGTGTGTAATAGGCTATATGTATCATGTTCAAAACCTCAATGTATGAAAACTTAACTTAAAATTAGCATTTATCACTTGCTAGAGTTATTTGAGAGTTTGTGAAGTTGCGACTTTGCATCGCTTACATGTAGAGAAAAAAGAAATTTGTCACAGTCTGTATTCATCTCTATTCATCTCAAAATGTAGTGAACTTTGATAGAAGGTAAACATGGACCTGCTGTCAGTCTGTTGTAAAAAACAAGACATAAAATACACTCTCTCGTCTCTGTGCTGTCGCTATTAGTCCCCAATAATTACCTCAAAATAGGATATTATTAAAATAATACACATAGAATCAGTAATGTTATAACTAGACCTCACAATGCAGCCTGCTTTCTCTAAAAACATTTTACAACATACATTTGAGATAAATCTGTCAGATAAAGTTAGTCCTACAGTTAGTATTTCTACCAGAGTTTGGGGTTTTAGCTTGTTTTACAAACATATTTTTTCCCAGTCTTCAACATCATCTTCAGTTCTGCTTTTGGAGAAAAGTGAGCCTAGAATCAGGAGCAGAGAGAGGAAAAGAGAGGCTGCAACAGCTCAGAGGCATGTTTTTTATCTGACAAAACTATATTATGCTGCTACTTCTCTGAGAACAGAGTCATATAAAGTGAGTGCAGTGTTAAAACTCCAGAGGAGTTTCTCTGAGTGCACTGTAGGTCTGTCACATATGACGGAGCACTGTCTGTACATTTTACAGACGCTGGTTGTAGGCTGTGGCTCCAGGGCTGTCCTGTTTTACCTTCTCTTCCTAAATGAACAAGAAAAAAGGAAATATAGACTTTATATGTCAGTAAAATAACCACTGAACCACTGTGTGCAAAAGCCTGTATATGTATTACTGTATGTTACACTTTTATTCTGTATTTACACTTTCCATACCTTTACTGTGATGGAATATGCTCTTGTTTTTTAAACTTTTATTGGCTTTATTATTCCTGTAAATGGCTCCACTGTTGGTCTAATTCTAATAAAGCATTACCTTCCCCTGTGACACACACTATAGTAAAATTTTTTGGACGATGCATTACCTGTTACAGCTCATTTTATGTTTCTCTGGTGGTTCATGTTCTTTCCAGTGCTTCATAGAGGGTTAAGGTCAACACTGACAGCTAGACACAAAAACAGAAGCTGTAAATGACTGTAAACTAAGCTAATGCAGAAAAACACACTGATAGCGCTAATGTAGCTAATGAACAACTAGCAGCTTCTCAAGTACATTATTACAGGGCTGCCAACTCTCATGCATTCGCATTTGATTGGCTTCACATGCTCTCACGCCACACCCCAAATTACCCGTTTAAGTGTCCATGAAGCTACAAATGGTCATTATCAAATCTCTTCCTCTTACTCATTAGGAAAATCCTACATTGGTGTAGATCCAGGTAACGTTTTTACTTGTACACGGTGCTTACAAATTCATTAAACATGTGCAACGATACATTAGTTAATAACGTTCAATTAAAACTGCCGACTCTGATCAGAGCGACCCTTTGAGTCTGAGCATGCGCTCATGGCCCCCTCTCTTTTCTCCCTCACAGCACCTCTCTTTGACAGAGGCTCTGCTCGAGAGTGACTGTTTGTGCTTTACACATTTGTTACTCTCACCATAGCCAGCTAAAATATCATAACATCATCTACAATACCCCAAAATACAGGAAATTACATATGTTTTTTAATTTTTTTCTGGGAGAGGCCCTCCAGACCCCCCTGCTGCATGGTATCAGATTATATCTGACTATAATTCCAAAGCTATCAAAATGCTTCTTCTGGCAACTCAGCCTGCAATGAGTGCATGAGGTGCTTAGCACCATTAATTCTCTAACCCTAGATTTGCCCCTGGTACAAACTGAACCAAAAGACCTGTAAGGTAAGCCTACACATGTAGAGTTATGAAATTGTAATTACTCTAAGACCCTGGACCCTACGTTGAGAAACACTGATATGACAAATGGTATTAAAATGTTTTTAAGGTATGATACTCAATGGGGAAAACAAATTGAGCCAAATCTCACTCCAAGGTTTTTGAAAAGTTGGCAGCCCTGTTATTACAAAACATATGTTGCCCTGACAACACCAGTTATTAATTTACTTCAGTTATTTTGCAGCCGATGGAGGGTGACAGTAGTAAGCTCATTTTATGTTATAGCAGTATGAATACTAGTTGGCAATTGTAGCCTATAAAATGGTGAAAACACAAAGCCATATGTTAGCAGCAGCTTTACTACAGAACTAAATAAACCACAGAAGCAACAAGTGATTTATCAAGAGAAAGCTATGACACTTACCATTAGAAGTTCTCTGTTTGCACCGGGTTTGTTCTCGTAACTTTTCCAACGAGTGCAATCCAGCCCAAAATTCATCTCTGAAACGTTTCCCTCTCGCTTTTGTGTTTTATGCTTTTGAGCGTTTAGCGATAACAAATATCGCTAAAACAGTGAGAAAACCCTATAGTTTTCAGCAGCTTTATCCAGGTCACGTGACGGCTGGAGTACACGGGCTGCTCAGACTAAAGTTTCATTCCAGGTTTATGTTGTGTAATGGGGGTTAAAGACGCCATCTAGCCTTTATTATCAAGGATTGTTTAGTGTGTACCACTTTGGCCAATCACATGCTCGCAGATAATGTTCTCTCCCATTGGCTGTTGGTCTACGTGACTTGTCAACATTAAATTGTCAAAATCCTACAGAAAAAGTCTCTATTCCAGTACTGGCTACGATACACTGAAAAAAGAAAAGAAAAAAAAAGAAACTGAAATGGAGAAAAAGGACACTAAATATTGCATGAGGAAAGGTGTTTTCACATGTCTTAGACCATAAGTGTGTAGGTGCTTTGTGCTGATTTGGCCTGTTTCACATGAAAGACTCTCAGCTACACAGAGAAACCCAGGGTTAACTGAACAAGTTCCTATTTCACTTCATAATACCACTGACTGAGACAGGGATTGCTAGCTAAGTATACCTGGGTAGGAGAGAAAGAGATATAACTGTCTAACTGGATTACAGGGCTCAGGACTGTTGAAGTTTCATTCAGTGTGACATTCTCAAGGATCAACTAAACATTTTTATTGGATAAAATGTCAATGCATTGGTGAGTGGGACTATCATTGTTGGCATACTGCATAATTATTTATGAATATGCACACACTGAGTGCTTCACAGCAAGATATCGGGGGTTTAATCCCCAGGCCAGTCAGAGACATGAAGAGACATCACTCTGATTCGCCCCTATCAATTGCCTCTATCTGTGTTGGCCTGTCTGTATCTAAAGTCAGCAGTCAGGGTGTGTCAGGCCCAAAGCTGCTGGGATATGCTTCAGTCACCTGCCACCCCTAATAAGACATTGATATGTCACGTTAGATGTCATAGCCAACAAAATAGTTATATGTGTCTATTTAGCCAGACAGAGATCCAATAACATCACTCTATGTTTATATTAACATAGAGTGATATATGATGTGAATACACATTGCATAAAGGGTGCATTAGATTAAGTAAGAAAACAGCTGTCAGTCAAAGTGTAGTTAAAAACAGTTTTTACCTTGAGCCCTCCACACTCTGCAGCCGAGCCCTGGTCCACTCCTGTGATGTAGATCCCCAGGGCGTACTCTGCTCCTCCGCGGATCATCAGCCCCAGACTGCGGCCGTCATCGAGAACCAGGTTGACCTATTTATCAAAGAATCAAAGACAGACAGATGAAAAGCACAGTGAATATTTGAAACCATGTTATAGAGACACTTGAAAATGGAATATGCACTTCTGAAAAGATGTTCGGCCAGCTTCATTGTGTTCCCTTTTGAGCTGCCAGATCTGCTTCTGCTGCTCAGACTTAAATGGAGAAGGCAAACACAATACAGTGCTGCTTGATTCATTCTTGACAAAGGCTTTCAGTGAGTCTGGCTGTGATGAGAAGCCAATGACTAATTTCTGTGTAATTAGAAAAGGCCACATTGGGAATAGTACAACAACCTGTGTTATATCGTACACTGAAAACAAAGCTGTATTTAGTGTTAGATTTTTATTTTAGAGTACTTTTGTTCATTTTGTTACTTTTTTTGTTATGTAACAAGACATTTTACGCTGACATTAGGCAACTGTACCGTGGCAAAGGTATCACTAAAGTTTGTTCAGAAGAGGTGGGTTTTGACATAAATATTGTGAATGCATTCAGGCCATGTTTAATGAGGAAGAGAAAACCGCAGGATGACAGCGGTCTAACATTCTACTGAGAGCTAGAAGTTTAACATAAGCTCTAAGCTTTTGAACAAAATAAAAGCAGGAAAGTTTTTGTTGGGATTAGTGACTGGGACAAAAAAAAACTTGAGGGTATTGTATCTTTAATTAGGCTCACCAGCCCAACATTGTGCTGTGGGAGTATTAAGGGGTTCAAAAGCTGACCTCAGTAAAAATTAAGCCACATATATTTAATGACAATAATTATTGTTTGGAACAGGTTTGTGGTTAAACTTTTGATAATGATTTTGATAGCGGAGCATGCTGGCAGCATCTAAAACCAAATCTCACTGCGGCCTGAGATAGTACTGGCCTATAGAGTTTGTGTGGCCAATTAAAGCCTGCTGCAGGAGGTTAACAACATCATCATATTAATGAGAGGAGCTGCTGCATTTGTAAAACTTCTGTTAATTAAAACCACTGCTGTCACTCAGACCTGACTTCACACAAAGATATAACACTATAATTTATTCATCTGTGGTGGTGATGTGTGGCTGAATAAAATAATGGAATAATAACTCAGTGGCTGAGACATCATGTTTTACAACCAAATAAGTGACTAAGGACGAGACAATTAAAAAGACGGGATATTTGACAAACATAAATCTCTGTATTTCCACAAATTTTAAATAGAACATGAGGAATGCAGTCCTTTTTAATCTTTTTCAGTATTTAGGCCGTGTCTGAAACTGTTCTAGACACCATAGAGTACACTATATGGTCATTACACTATTTTATAGTGGTATCCGAAAGTTTGATTGATTTAAGTGTCAAAAAAATTAAACGTCATTTAAATCATGAACATTCTAATAGGCTTACAGAATGAAGAAGAGCAACAATTCATTCACAGTTCTTTCAAATGAATCAATAAATCATATTATGCCTTTTTTTATCTGCATTTAATACACTTCCTAGTGCTCTAAATGAAATGTATGTGACATACTTGGGTACATACTGAAAACTTCATGGATTAACCCCTCAGACTCTGTTAGCGTGGTTCACTTCACACCTCGCACTTCAGTGCCATGTTTCCCTCTCGCTTTTGTGTTTTATGCGTCTTTTGAGCGCTTAGCGAGGACAAATATTGCTAAAACAGTAGAAGACCCAATAGTTTTCAGCAGCTTCAGTGCGCCGCCATTTTTTATCCTCTCTCCTGTCTCAGAGCCTGAGACTGGTCAGTGTCAAAATTGCACGCCAAGACCTCTTCAAAATGTAGGTCTCTGCTTTCAGGTGGACTGGTGTGCACCATCTAGTGTGTTTCTTCAAAAAAAGGCATCTTTATTGTGTTTGGTCCGCATTTTAAAATGCCAGCTGTGAACGCTCAGTGGACTGGAGCTTTTTTCTGACAGACCTAACTAAATGGATCGATATGACATTGTAAGACATCCAAGCAGACACTCAAGAGTGCACACCAAGGTGTTTTTTCATTTGCACTAAGAATAGAGAGGTCACTTGTCTTGTAAATATAAAATAGTTTAATAATTAATGTTATTACCAGTAGTCTAAATGTGACCACATTAGTCTGATAAATTTATTCTTTAATCTCTGTATGTATGACTCATGTTTAATAAATCTATGTGTTATTCTCATCTAACTCTCTAAACATGGTGTGTGCTGCAGCCAGATGTTTTTCACTGGAGGCTGGGATTTAAGGTAAATGTAATCACTCGTCTTTTCTCCAAATGTACTTACTACATAAATGATTCTAGGGTTATTGAAATACAACAGCTTCACCCTAAATCAGACAGTGGGTCCTCCTGACTTATTCCCCGTGTGTTGTGTGTTGTAATGTGTTTTACAGCTTTCACCTCTGATAAGCTTCTATTTTTGATATGATTAGTCATAAATGCAAGAAATATAAAGAACAAACAAATATATCAGTATTACACCAAAAAATACAAGCAAATGGTCCATGAACTTTTATTATACGACAGCTGAAAAAATCCATTCCTTTAGTTCTAAATCATGACTATTATAAAAAGATTAAAAGAGAGTAATATAATAAAAACTGAACAGCCTTTCTGTATAAAAGCTTGACAGAACCTAATTTATTAGCACTATTGGTTATTGATCAAATCTCCTGCACATTGGGTGTCTCTTGGTCTCTCTCCTCTGGACTCTCCTCTGGACTCTCCTCTGGACTCTCTTCTCTGGTCTCTCCCCTTGTCTCTCTCTCTCTGGTCTCTCCTCTGGTCTGTCTCCTCTTTTCTCTAACAAACTGTAGTTATAACAAACAGCTCATGTCATGTTATGGAGCTAAGCAATTAACTAAGTAGCTAGAGTTGCAACCTAGCTAGAGATGAGCTAAGCTAATGTCAAAGAAAATACGAGCCAATGTTTAGTCTATGTTTATAATTAGCCACGGATTATGACAGTAGAGAATAATACTAATATAACATTTACATGTTATAATTTATAACAAAGCTACTAACCTCTCCCTGGACAGCAGCATTGGCAATGTTAGTTGATCCCTCGTTTGTATGTCTGAGCAGTCCTAGGATGTTTCTCAGTGTCAAGGTGCCTTGCCTTCAAAGGAAGGCATTTACATCATCACCTATGTTTACCACCTACCAAGGCATATGTCTGCCATTGGGCCTTTCAAACGGACCGCTGTAGCAGACGGACAGCTGGATGTTGTTGATTGTTGATACAAAATACAATAAAATTAGCTTTTGCATAATATGGCCATATTTAGCTCTATTTTCCCTTTACCTTTGTAAACGTCTTATTTCTAGTGTCATGGTGGTTTTCATACTCTGATTATCGTGTCATCCTGCCATACCTTGAAATACCTAAAAAGTTTTTGTCCCTTGCCCATAGATAAAACACAGTACTGTTGTCAGATAAAGGGCTAAAGGTAACACCTTTTTATATTCTTAATGGGTTCATTTCTTTTTATCACTAATCTTGCCAGAATATATAATACAAATCCATTCTCAGTGAAGTCTACTTGATCTTTTTATTCACCGACCCCCCCACCCCCCACCCCTCACAGCTGAGCACGAGCAATGCACGGTCATATCAAAAATACTGTGTGTTTAGCCACTATGCTCGGATGCTTGATGATCCCTGGCCTAGGTTTGAATAAAATTGCCATATTATAGCCTTTTATATTAAATGAAACTTTTAGGACTTACATTAGTCACTTGCTTTTTAAACCAGTTGTTTATAGCTTAACGTCACAGAACTAGAGATGTTGGTTTGGTGTATACTGGTATATCTCTTATGTTTACAGTGTCATAATGTTCAACCAATGTTTGATGACTCCCCAGTGGCTCCAACACATCTGTACACTGTCAGATAAGTGGGTATTTAGATGTCTTCTTCTCGTCCTCCAACTCCTTTAAATTCTTGAAAGCTTGATGGATGGTGTTAAACTGTCACTCTCACATCTATAATGCATATCCTAACAGAGACATGGGAGCAATGATAAAACACACATTAGTATGGAGCAAGGAGGAGACCGCTTTATAAGCATGATTAGGAGCTGTCTGTGAACCGAACACATTCTTTATCAACTTCCCAGAGAGTTTCTATGACTCGTCTGAATGGACACGAGTCAAGTGGAAAGTCCAGAAAAACAATGATAATTTGAAGAATAACGGTTGATATTAGAAGTTGGATGGCATTTCAAAAATATTTTTTGAAATTACTTTGCCTACTACGACCTATACATTCACATTGCTAGCATTAGAGGCTAGATCTCAAGTGAGGTTAAATGCGAACAAGCTACATAATCACTTTCTGAAAGGATGATTTTAATATGCAGCATGCAACAGTCTGTCAATAACTCCAGCAGTTGCTCATTATGTGGGATAACGGAACAGCTAATTGGCTAACCCAACTGGGCAAAGAAGATCAGACATTCAACTCTTACAATAAATCTATGTTGGCATCCTTTTGAGATTTAGCTAACATCATTAACCACAAATGCTACAGTATGACTGGACCACTATATTTCTCTAATACTGTTTTACTGGGGGCTTTCTCTTCTTATACTAGCCTTGCAAACAAACAAAGGTTATCTTAATTGTAGGTCCCCAGCCCCATGTGTACAACTGTACTGTCTGTGTTGTCTGTAGTAACTTCTTTAGAATAAGGATTGCTTAAATATTTTCCCTTATCATCTATAGCGCAGACTAACCAAATGTCTTATTGTGCATTCTGTCCAGAGTGGACTGGTCTGCCAGGCTGATGCATTTCACAGAGCACTAGGTACATTGCATTACAATACAGAAAATTAAGATCTTGACAAACTTTGCTCTTACAGCTCTGTGGCCTATTACTCCTTCACATACTGCCCTTATCCACTCATCTTTCTCCTTAATGTTGCATCAGCTGTTATAAGGAAGACTAAGTTTCCTGGCAAGTAATGCTACCAGTTCATAAAGTGCATTCAAGTCTGAAATATTATGTCCTTATCCTTAGACACATAAAGACCACAGACACAAAGGAAATTGGAGTTCAGTCTTGGCAGCCAAATAATGTAGTGAATAAAGAATCACCCCTCTGCCCTATTGCCAATCCTGCCAGCAACCACTCGCAATAAAAAACAAATCCTTGAAAGGATTTTCCCTATAGACCACAGATACTTTTAAATAGCCAGATGTTGTACAATTTATTGCCTATTTTTTATTATGTCACTGCTCTGTCTCCTTGAAACCAACTGGTGTTACCACGTCATAGCAGCGTTTTTTATGTAACAAAGAAATAAATCCAAAAGCTAAAAACATATTTGGCGTATGCTTCAATGGACAACTTCCACTGAAAATCATTGGTGGAGGAAGTGAACAACTTCATAGGCAAGGAAGTAAACAGAAGCTATGACAAAGATAGAGGAAAGCCTCAATGCAAAATGAATGACACAAACAACAAATCACAACAAATGATAGCTATGAGCCTTACTTTATGAAGAAGAGTGATTTCCATCCAAGCTAAAGGATTTACCTGATATTGAGGCAATATATAAAAGCATTTATCTTGTACTCCAGATGTACTTCAACACTAAACAACAACTGAAAGCTTACAAAGGTATGGAGGCATACAGCCTTGGTTTTTGAAGGTTTAGGGGAATCATGATTTCCACTAACCTTGCGCTGCAGCTGGATTCTCACGAGATTTGGGAGTTTCCAAAACTCTTGTAAATCCATCTTGTATCGCGCCAACCAAACCGCTTGAGTCGGTGAACCGTGGACTCACCGGACTCTTGTGACCAATGATGTTGCAGCACTAACAGGTAGAGGCGGGTTTTTAATTTGAAGAAAGCAACTAGTGCTCTCTTCTCTTCTTTGTTATCAACATGGCTACGCCGAAAGACTTTAGCGTTGACGCTGCTATTGAAACAGTTTTATCAGAAGTAGAGAGTATTTCTTCTTTGAAAGAAGCGCAAAGAGTGGCACGTCATATCGTTGCTATGATTGGTTAAAGAAACCTCATGCTAAGCGGATACTAGTCGGTGCTTCATCCAATCAACACCAAGTTTTTGACAGAAGGCGCCTCCCTTTTGCAATCGCTTTCAACGGGAGCCTTCCCAGATGGTACTGTGAAATAGACTATGATTTGTGGAGCAGTTCTATCTGGCAGAGTCAGGTTAGATTTCCTCAGGATCCAGCTGTAATATTACATCCAAGACTGAATGTTATTAAATTATCACCACTTTAAACATCAGAGAGGTGAGATTTTGGTCTAAGTGAAGTTCTTAAATAAACTTTATATATACTGCTGTAATCCCTGCCTCTCTTAACAAATTGCCTGTATAAAATAATAGACCAAGGAAACGGTTGCTGACAGAGAAGTAAACAAGTCAATATTATTCTGCGGTTCTAATTCTGGTCTCATATACATACCTCTTTGAACTTGAGATCCTCTCGCTGGGGCCACAATTGGCATACTGCTCACATATTGCTATGCCAATTGTAAAATTCTAATTGTAATGATTACAATGGCCTTTCTTTTAACTGGTATTGCAATAGGCTTTGGCCCATGCATCATAATTTGTGGTTTTAAAACCTAATCCTAAGTATTTACTAAGACATGGCAGCTTTAAAATACTGTTTATTTCTTTTTTTCTTGTCCAATACATTACTTTTATCTGCAGCTGGAAATGCATCTCAATATAGTCTCATTGTAATACGCTGAAGAGGCCGTAACAGTGCGTTTGTACACTCTCAATGCCACCCTCTTTATAAAATATGCAAACAGCTCCCGCCGTGCTATCAACTCTAATCTCTTCTCTTTTCAAATACTGAGGCAAACGTATTAAACTTTTTTTAAACATTTCAGGCTTAGCTCTGCCAACTTTTCAATTGTTTTTTTCTTCACAACACAGACCTCCTAAATGACTCCTTAATGCAGCTGTCTCTTTGGCAAAATTGAAGTGTCCAACTAGGGCAGAGCTCGAGACGTCACATATGCAAATTCAGCTATTGAACATTGTCAGTTTGCTTGATTTTGCTTCTGGCAGAGCTTTGGCATTTGGCTTGTGGTGTTTTTATCCATGGCATGTGGCTTTGTCCCTTTTTCTCTTTTAATAACAGAGGATTTGGCGGAGAGCCAGCAGCCTCCACTCAGTCGCAGTATGACATAGGCATACATGTTATCTCTGACATTTATGCTGGACATGGAGCGGGTTTAATTAGTGGACTCATCCCTGGACTTATCCCGCTTTTATTGGCTGCTCACTACAGATCTCAGTGCATTGGCATCAGCTGCTTTATGGAAAAATACTCTACAAGATACAGCTCTAGGTTATCCACTATAGAATAGCAAACACAGCTGTGTCACATTCACTTAAAAGGACTTAAAGTGTGAAATGGCAGGTTCAATCCAAGACGTATTGAGTTTATTCATGTTTTGTCCAAAAAGTTGTCACGTTGAATACTTTTCACTAACCTGGCGCAGCAGCTGGATTCTGGCAAAATCTGTGAGTTTACAAACTCACGAAAATTCCTCTTGAACTGTTCCAAGAAAAGTATTTGCTTCCAAACCCTGGCCAATCCATGGCTGTGTGTCAGCCAGATGTGGCAATACTGACAGGTATGGGCGTGCTTTAGGTTTGAAGATATAGTGACTGTTACTGTTACAAACCTAAACAACATGGTGCTGCTCTGATTGGATAAAACTATGGTTGATAAATCCATTCACCAACCAGTTATTCATTGAAAGTACCTGTCTTTTTGCTTTCAACGGGAGCCCTCCCAGATGGTACTGTGGAGCAGATTGTCTGGCAGAAAGGTTAACTTTTGGTGGCCAGCTGTACCTAAAGGCAAGCTACAACGTGATGACTGGACAGCAAAGATAGTTACTTCTATGCAACAATGGGAATAAGAGGGGAAAAAAGGACAAGTGGACCTCGGCTGAGGTAGGCTAATTATGTCCCACACTGGTGTTATTAATGAAGTGCTTACTTGTGCTTATGAACACAGTTGCTGGTTCACTTCCTAAAACAAAAGAACAAAAGAAGCACTATGTTGACCACGACTGGAAGCACTGTCAATTGTGTTTGTGTGTGTAGTATGGATTGTTGGATGTTAGCGGAAACAATTCTCTTAAGAGGCCTTGTGTGTCTTTAATTTTGATTCCTTGAATTATAGAAAAGCTTTATGAATTTATACACAGAAAACTGGGAATGAACAGGCGACAGTCTATTGTTTTACTGTTTACATTACTACAAACCAGGATTTACTCTCTTCTTTATATTAACTATTAGCAGCCAGTTCCATCTCTGGTAGTTCACCTAGCTGAGTAGGGACCCCCGTCCTGGGTCAAGACAACAGACAAGAGTAGTGTACAATGAAACTGACGGGTATAAACAGGGCTTCTCGGAAAATTAGAGATGTGGTAAAGGTGTGGTTAATGTATAGCTAAGGTGTGTTTGAGGTGTAGTTGAGGCGTAGCCTGCCCCTGGCCAGTCAGATGGCTTTGTAATACAATGAGAAAGCCGTCTGGCTGGCCAGGCTAGTTGAGGTGTGGCCATGAACCTAAGTTACACATTACTTCAGAAGTAAAAGTTACATGACCAAAATAATACTCAAGTACAAGTAAAAGTACTAGGAAAAAAAAAGCTAAAATAAAAGTAAAAAAAAAAAAAAAATCACATATAAAACCGACTCAGAGTACTTGTTACTAGTTACTTTGTAGCTACTGACATTCTAAGGCTGTACATGCCAAAAATGTCTAAAGGTACAAATGCAGCAGCAACACTGTTAACTTATTATATGCAATACTGTGCACAGGTTTTATGCAGCTGTGGACAAAGTAAAGCCAATTATAAGGGATGCACCGATCCAGCTTTTTAGTACCATTCCCGATCCAGGAACTTTGAGTAACTGCAGGTATCCGATACCGATCCGATCCAACTGGTATTTTAATATATATATATATATATATATATATATATATATATATATATATATATATATATATATATATATATATATATATATATATATCATATAAATAAAGAGCCTTGTATTTGTCACATGACCTACAACATAGATGATAAGATTTTATTATAATGAGTAGATTTGTTGAGATAAAAACTAAATAAAGACCACCTGTTTTACCATTATATAGACATACAATATTAACTTAGGAAAGAGTAATTCTTATCAAAAGGAAAAGAAACCATCCTCAGAAGGTAAAGTTAATAAACCTGTAGCTTCACTGTTTTTACAACAGCAGCTTTTTGTCATACCTCACAATGTAAATCATATTAATGAGTAAAGACAGTAGTTTGCTCTGTTGGGCTTTGTGGTAACACTCGGGAAGGGTCTATGTTGATAAAGTCTGATAAAGTGTAAAATACAAGCAGTTAGCTTCCTTTAGCTCGCTGCTAACAAGAAGCTGCAGTCTGAAGAACAGTTAATAACAACTGTGGACAAAGCAGGTGGATATATCACACTCTGTTCCCTCTTCCTGATTTACCCTGCTCTGCTGGTGAGCGCGCAGCTCCATGTCCATGAGAGCGTGCTCCCTGCTGCTGTCTCTGAGTGGTCACAAAGTGACAGCAGCTGCATGATGTGCCGTACGTTGTTCTCAATAACAATTGAGTAGTTTACAGTAAAGGTAAATCTCCGCACTGTTGATTTGACTCTCTCCATCTTGTCAACTTCCCCCAGGACCTGACGGTGTGCATACCACAGACATAGAGCTAAAGATTGTAGATTGGACTTATGTATTTATTTATGTATGTATGTAAATATTGTACTAAACATTATTGGACAAGATAAAAAAAACAAAAGCCCTTGATTCGAACATAGCGCAGTTGCAAGTGCAGAACAATCAGAAGAATGTTATAATTAACATGCGTACGTCATTTTGTAACTCAAACAGCAAAACAATGCACCTTCCAGAAAGGTAGCAAAGGTTAGGTTTTTTTTTTTAAATAATTTTTATTGTATTTTTTTTTTTTTTTTATATATATATAATTTTTAATGGAATCTAATTGATGAGTTGAATTGAATTGAAAAACACAAGAAATAGACCAGAGAGTACAATTGTAAGAGAAGTGGCCATTATGAAAGTGGTCACAAGTAATCTAGAAAGACATATCCTAAGAGGCAATAGCATTTGAATAACAATTTCAACTTTTAATTAAGAGTCCTAATTCAAGATAAATTGTTATTGCTCTATTTCCAAGTGTGTGGTCATTTTATATGAAACTTTGAAGATGATAGATCCTCTTTGTCTAAAGAGTTTCTGAAAACCAGCTCATTTGGTCTGCCTTAAGGGAGGGTTTAAAACGCCTTAAATAAATTGCACTAACATTTCAGGCAAAAGGTCACTGTAACATTGACTTTATCAAATAAACTGTAAGACACTGGTGTATTGTTGTGTGCAACAGGGGATTATCTCAGTGGACTGGGGAGTGGGACGTCCTGTAATAGACATTATTCCTTCATGACGAAGCATATTTAAGGCTGATGCAGCAGCTGTTCTTCAGCCACTGCCCAACATTCTCCAAACCATCTTCTGTTTTCACTCCAGGCCTTTTGGTAAGTTCATTTTTTAATTTTTATTTTTTTGTTCTTAATGTGATCCTGCATGCAACTCCTGTTTCATCACGGGATAACATTTTTTTCCAAAGCAAACACGTTTTTGCTACTCCTTTCATATGCTACATTTACCTTGTACAATGCAGGTATTGCTTCTGAAAGTGTGTAAACCGTTTATATTTCTGATAATACTGCATTACGGCTGCAATCAGATAACACTGAATTCTATGAATCAATAGGTTGCACACTTTTCAAGTTGGGCTGCAGCACACTTTGTTAACATACCTCTGGACTGATTTTTATAGCCTGAATAAATGATTGCTGCTCTTTTTACTTATTTTTTTTTATCTACTGTAATTTTAAGCACTAGACGGTGCCATTGAAATATTTCATTTCAACACCCTGTGACTGCTAATCATAAAAGATGACGTTACAATACAAAGAAAGCAGTAACTGATGTGCTGCATTTGAAGTTTTTGGCTTGAAAAAAACCACAGCTAAAACCATGAAACACCATATGCAATAATGACACTAAAATATTACATTACAAAAAAGGTTACTGACCTACTTAAATCAATAATTTAAATTAACCAGCTTAAAAAGAGGAGGGAGAAAGGAGAGATCGCCACATCTTTTTATCTTGAACTTGTTTGTATATGCCCTTAACTGAATCTGCCATGGATTATGATTCTCACAATGATGTCATAATGTTTTATGGGCCATATAATTGTTTAACCACATTATCTCTGTCCTCAGGCAGAAGGAAATCTTTAAGAATGAGCAACGACAAAAGCCAGTATGAGGATCAGGAGGATCCTCTGTTGCAGTATGTCAGCAGTCACTCACTGAGGGAGCATCCAGTGCTGAAGAAACTATGGGATGTGAGTGTTGCCAAAGATCATGGGATATGATAAACAAATGAAAACAATTGAAAAGAAGATAAACTTTATTAATCCACGTGAGAAATGACTTTATGACAGTTGCTCACACTTTAAATGATGAGAAAAATTCATTGGAAATAGTTTATAAAATAGTAAAATTTAGAAAACATTTACCAAATTCAATCAAACCAGTTGTTCAACATCACCATTCATTAAATTCTTAATTGCAGTACTGTACATTGTTGTAGTTTGCTTCATCCACAGTCTGAAAAACCTTATTTTTTAATTGAAACAGCATATAACCATAAACAAAAATATATAACTTAATTGTAAGCATCCACTATGTCAATTTTGCTCATGTTCAACATAAAAATATTAAGGGCAGGAATGTGTAGGTTACTAAAATGCAAGATATGTAGAATATAAACTGTAGTACATTAGTTTATTTAAGGTAACACATTGTAACTTTTTAGTAGGAAATCAAATCTTTGAAATATGTTCATATATATGTCATCATGATTAATGGCTTTTCAAAATGAGAGAAAAAACAAACAAACAACTCTTTCATAGTGTTCCAAGTTGACTATACAAGTCCACTATGACAGGCCACAGTACCATCTATTGGCAACACAACTCATATATCGACATATACAAGATATACATGAGCTGTAGCTGTCCCATCTGGGTCTTCAGCAGCACAGTTGTAGACTCTGTTTTTTACTGGGCACTAATCCTTAAAAGATACATACTGTTGCTTTAGTATAAAAGAGTTTTTAGAAAATGGTAAATGTATAGATGATAAATGCGTCCCGTTTCATTTCTAGGAACAGATGTACAAGTTTTTAGTGTTTTGTTTTGCATAATTTCAAGGTTAAAAGGTATTTTACTCACTTTTCAAAATTTGTGAATGAAAGTGGTAATTTTTTGTGTCTTATTATTTTTCAGAGGACAATGGAGCACCCGTTGAGCATCATGATGGCCTCCCGTGAGCAGTCCCAGCTCATGGTCAATCTTGCCAAACTCATCAAAGCAAAGAAAGTTGCAGAAATTGGTACGACACCACATTTGGGAACACATCTAGAACTAACAGCCACTAGACGACTAATTTTCATCATACGATTTGTCACATTGTGTTTACAGGTGTCTTCACTGGATACAACACTGTAAACATGGCACTGGCTTTACCTGACGACAGTGTGATTGTGGCCTGTGACATCACCGATGAGTACACTAACATCGGGAAACCTTTCTGGAAAGAGGTAAGAGCTTCAAACCTTCCACATTTAAAAAGGATGATGAGAGCAGTGTAATTTCCACAGGGGAAGATGGGCAACTGAAAAGATTTTGTTGTTGTTCATTTGTGTTTGCAGGCTGGAGTTGAACAAAAGATTGACCTCCGTATACAACCGGCACTGAAAACATTAGGTAACATTTACACATCCTTTCTGTCACTGTTTGCTGCACATACAGGACTGTTTGGCAGAATACAACTGTCACTGTCACACCGCCTGCTTAAACACACTGTTTCATCATACATAGTTCATAATAACAGATGAACATGAACATTTTTCCACAGTTTTCCACATTTTTAAAATAGAACAACAGGATTAAAGGATAATGTGCAATTACTAAATTGTATTTTACTACAACTATACCTATGACCTGCGATATTTAAATGCCCACCAAGTATATTCATATAGCACTCCCTTTTACATTCACTTATACCAAAGAATGATGTAACATTTTTTCTCCACAAAATACTACTCCATTACACTACACTGTGGTTTAGACTTTGACTTTTGATTGACACTTGTGTAGACCAATAAGAGCTGTCCTTTTTCCTGAAGTGATTGCCCCCCCCTTCTGGGCTCCAAAGTCTCATTTAAACAATAGACAGCATTATAAAGCCTGTTTTCTTCACAACAATATACTATTTGGGGTTAAGTTGAATTTCAACACTAATTGTATTTTCGCAATGTCTTCTTTTTCCAATGGCTTCAGACAATCTTCTCGCTTCTGGTGAGGCTGAAACATTCGACTTTATTTTCATTGACGCAGACAAAGTGAACTATGGCAACTACTACGAACGCTCTCTGCAGCTGCTCAGGAAAGGAGGCATCATTGCCATTGACAACGTAAGCTCAAGAACTCTGCCACCTCATGAACTATTGTGTACTGACGCCAAAAAGCAGACAAGAAGTGTCTAGATCAACTCAAAACACTCTTATGATAAAATATCATTCACTATAACTTGTTGAAATCATTTGCTGGCTAAGCTTTAGATCATCACATTTGGCTATTTTTTAAACAAGCTCAATGATTCAAAGTGCTGCTGTTCAAGCAATTAATAATATATACATTAAAGATGATTTTATAAAACGAATAAATTAAAGTACTATATGATACGGCTCTAGGTTATTTTGGTATTTTGGATTTGATTTTGTTATGATTTCACCAGCCAAATATGTTCTTCACTTCACTTAAAGGCTTTAAAAAGACTAACTGAAATAATAATTTAATCCATTATCTGTGCGTTTCAGGTTTTGTGGTATGGAGAGGTGCTAAACCCATCTCCTGATGATCCAGATGCGGTGGCCATTGACAAACTCAACAAGAAACTGCTCGGTGACAACAGGATCGATCTCAGCATGCTGAATGTGGGCGATGGCCTCACACTCGCCATCAAACTATAACAGCTCTCTTAGTCTGTTCTGGTCTAGTTATTAGGTTTTTTTTTGTTTTTATTGAGAATTACAATACTTGGGACTTTGCAAACCTGATGTATGTAATCAAGATAATAAAGAATTGACAAAGTTAGAGTTTATGGTCAATTTCAAAACACACTCATGTTTTGTTTGATTCACAGTTCTCAGGAAGGTAGATGATTCAGTCAGATCTACTGTCACAAAGAAAAATAAACACAGCATTTTCAGCAAGAAAAAAACACTAAAAAATCAGTGTGTTTTCTTTAAAGTGAAGCCACAATGTATCTTTACTGGTCAGTGTCAGGGATTTAGCTTTAATTAGCATTACAAGATATTTTTAGAAATTCTTATTTGTTTTTTTAAAACATGTCATAAAACTGCAGACAGATATACAGTCTATTGTATACATCTGTGGTTCCCAAACACTGGGTCGGTACTCAACAGTGGGTTGCTGGGAGATTTTACTAATTCATTTCAAATATTCATTAATATTTCAGTGAAAGGCAATTTACATAGGGCTGCTTTTGTACATGTGTAATCATCAGGAATGACATTATGCTAGGAATAATCACTCTAAAAACTATAATGACCAGAGCTTTCAAATCAATGAACAGCACAAGAACAAGGGTCTCAAACTCAAATCGACTTGGGACCATATCCAGTTCTGTCATGTCACAGGGAGCTACATAAATGTAAAAGTAATAACTACAAACACAAATAACAAAGTGAAATAATTTTTTAAATGTCCCTATTTATTTCCTTTTTCAATTTAGCACAGTTTGAACTGACATGTGGTACAGTAGTTACCCTTAACTGCACTTGAAATCCATCTTTATTCTCTTTATTCCAGCAGTCTGCTCATATTTTGAACCTACTGAACCTTAACCTAATATTTTATTTTTGAGGACATTGATTATTTTTGTCTGCCAACATTTGCCCTGATAGATGTCATAGTTGAGTACAGATTCAAGATGGGCATCACTTTACCTTATATTTCTTAAAGTTCATGGTGTCAAAAAACTTCTCACAAAGATATGTCCTCCCAAAAAGACACAAAACTAAACCAAAGATTTTACAAAGCTCTGGGAAGGATGTGAATATTTCTCTCATTAACTGTCCAATCATGTCACCTTGTCCTCTCTGCATTGTAAATCAATTAGTTCCATTTGCAATTCATGTGGGACATTTTCAACTTCAGATGAGACGCACTAGCTATGCATTGTCTGTTGTATCTGTACTTTTGTAGAGCACCACGGAGTACTTGTCCTGTAGCGTAGATGTCATCTGATACAGAAAGTCATTTATCCGCTCAGCAGCAGTGTTTACAAATAGCGAATTTTGTGAAAGATTGTGAACAATTGCATCTTTTCTCACTCATAATATCATCCACTCATAACATCCAGTCTTTCAGAAACTGTTCCTCTGTAAATGGCTTTCCTGCTTTGGCGTTAAAGTTCTCTCACCACATAACTAACCTCAAAAGCAGCCTCAGCATCCTTTATCGTTTGTGAAAAAGACTTTGTTGAGACGTAAGACCCCTCCGTGCCCAGTTTTTCCATGTCGTGTCTCTCGTATTTTTTTGTTGTTGTACAGAAACTTGTTCCATGTATTTAAAACAATTAGTTCTTTGATTAAATTCCACAAAAAATACTGCACTGCCTACCTGTCCTGAAACTGTGTGTGTCTTCATCATCAACTAGTCTTTTAGATTTTGAAAGAGACATGTCTGTTTTGGCTTGTTGTTCAGCAAGAAACAAACATTAAACTCTAAAAGCTCCATCACTTATTAGCTCATCAAACAATAGGAAGGTATCTTGACCTTTTCATAAAATTGAGCAGAAAAAATGTTTTATGTCAACAATGGTATAACATTTTTTACTTAAGACAAAAAAAATAACTTTGCCTGCATGCAATTTTGCAGGCTGGTTTATATCATGTCTTTAATGGGGGCGCTGACCCTGATATGGCCCCCGGGCCACCAGATTGAGTCCCCTGCCCTTGACAGTAAGAAAACTAAGAGAAAAAATAAAATAAAATAAAAAAAATATATATATATATCTATATATCTATATATATATATATATATATAAATGGGGAAATGACTAATGACAAAATTTGGCCTTTTGAACAGTGTGGTCCCTAAACTATAAAGTTTGGGAAACACTAGTCTACATTATGTTTACAGTTCATTGTAGGTTGGCGTATGGCTTACATCCAGTTTGTCAACTCTGAAAGCAACAAATGTTGTTTTATTGAGGCCATACAATTAATCTCACTGCTTTCTAAACTGGTTTGACATTTTATTTGTTTATCCAATCTGCAAAAATTGCCATGTTGCAAGAAAATGGTTTACAACTCACATAGCCTTTGTTCAATACAAAATGATTTTCAAAATGACTTTGTCATTTCTGTGTCATTATTTCAAGCATGGAGAATATACATTTTTCTCTTCGATGATGCACCTCACTCAACTTCACTTTTATTCATTGTTGTAGACTTAGTTTGAACCAAAATTGACTTGAATTGAATTGAAAAAGCATCTCACAAATATGGATGCCCTATACTCAAGAGAATACAATTTTAAGAGAGAGGCCATTGTGCCATGTATTATTATTTCCAAGTGTGTGGTCATTTCATATGAAAATTTGAAGATGAAAGATCCTGCTTTGTCTAAAGTCCTGAAAACCAGCTCATTTGGTCTGCCTTTAAGGAGTTTAAAACGCCTTTAATAAACAACACTAACACTTGCAGCAAAAGACCATTGTAACATTCACTGTTTCAAATAAACTGTGAGACACTGGTCCATTGTTGTGTGCAACAGTGGATTTTCTCAGTGGGCGTCTGTAATTCAGTCCTATTGTGGGATGTGCTGTCACAGATGGGAGCCAGCCCTGCAACAACACTTTGGAGGCACAAGAGGTTTAAGAATCCTATCAGTCAACATTAATTTTAGACTATTATTTTATTGATTTTCAGACCCCATATTTTAAGAAAAAGCTAAATAGTTTAGCAGTAGATCAGAGGCACTGGGCCATACCAGATATTTAACTCAGAGCAAGGTTTTATTAGTGCAGCCTTATTTGGGCCTTATCTGTAGCTGGTATCAGCCATGAGAGCTTTCACTGCAGTGGACTATTTCACACATTATTTGAGATGTGTAGAAATAAAGTGTGCCTTTATGTTGGCTTACTACACTCCTATGGCATATATTAAATTATTAAATGTTCATTAGCACTTTACCACTACACACACTCTGTGAACACCCCAAATGTATCTTTATAACACAACCAGTGCAAACAGAACAGGGTTGTGGTGTCCTTCTGTCCCTCCTGCTGACTGCTCACACTCTCTCAGTCCTGTTACAGTCACTAAAGCTCTTCTTATTGACGCTCTCCTAGTTTCAGGTGATGGCTAATGACAGACACTTGTCTTCAGCATTTGCGCTTAAAAAAAGAAAAAAATTTAAACTATAGGTGATCCCATCCTTATTTAGTTCTCTTCTGCCAAACTTTGGATACTAACTACTCCCACAGCGTTTCACCAACAATCCAAAAAGTTACAAAATCCAGTGTTCCACCTTATCAACCTCTCATCTAGTTCAACTATGTATATATCCAACAATTTTCAACATTTCCAAACATTCAAAGTTTAAAAAATTCAACAAAAACTCCAGCCTCCAACAATAATCATAACTTCAATCATTGGTTTTATATAGATTTTTCAATTTCCATCTTCTTTTCATTTTCTGTTTACCTAATAGTAGGTAGTGCTACGGTGCAAGAGCTGTGAGTTTGAATCCCACCGACAACAATACAATAACAATAAACAAATTCAAATTAGCAAATCACCATCACCTGGAGATAAAAATTAGCTCTTAGTGCTCCAGACTCAGCAGCTAACTGGGGTTATGCCCTTCCCATCCTAGTTACCCATGTGTTTACAATAGTCTAGTGGTCAAAACCATGGCCTTTCTCTCTGATGCAAGGAGATAGATTCCCACTGCAGAAAACAGGATTCAGTGTCAGCCATACTGTCTTTAACTGTAGGCAGACTTTAATCCAACTTGAATGAATGGCCAGTCATGGTCTTCAAGTGCCTCTAGGGACCACTTATGGTAATGCCTCAGACTTACTAACTGGTGTAACCCCCAATTTCCATTGCATGCGTCTCCACTGCAAAACGCCCCCAACCGATGTCACACTCCTTCGCTCACTGGATGCGTTTTAGATCCGAGCATGCGCTGGAAATACAATATGGCCAATAAAAGCCATTGATAAAGACTTGTGAGGGACCCAAACAACTGTTTATTCAGAAGAATAAGGACCAGAAAACAAGTTTAGTTTGCAATCACTTTCACTTCACGGGGCTTTTCCTCATTACATTGGGCACAAAAAAGCTTTGTTTTTGCATATATAAACGTATACCGTATTTTCCGGACTATAGAGCGCACCTAAATATAAGCCACACCCACTAAAATTTAAAAGAAATATATATTTTGTCACATATTAGCCGCACCGGACTATAAGACGCCGATATCCAGGCTGAGAAATAAGATATTTACATAGAAAGATTTTGTACCATAAGTGTTTATTCATATACCTGAACTGATTGTTTCCAAACAGTGCCTGTAACACGGCAGTAAAAGTGCTGATCAAACAAAACAGAAAAGTCATTGATGGTTTTATTCATCTTCCTCCTGTGCACTTAAACCAAGTTGCTTTATTTTTCTTCCTCCTGCATACTGAAACCACTGAACACCAAACCACTGTCACTTTTTCTTCCTGCGCACTGTTAAAGCGCAACTGCGCAACTATTAAAGTCGCTTCATTCTCCCGTGCACTGAAACCACAAGTCACTATTCATCTTCCTCCTGAGCATTGAAACTACTGAACACCAAACCACTGTCACTTCATTTGTTTTCCATTATGAGGGGGTGAGGGTGTAAAAATATTACCGTATTTTGCTGTTGTGCGTCTTGGGTTGCATGTGCTAAGAATAAAAACTGGCTCGTTTTTGCACTTCCTGCTAGAGCGCCCCCCTGAGGGCTGAAGAAAAATTCATAGAAAAGCCGCATCTCTGTATAAGCCGCATGGTTCAAAGCGTGGGAAAAAAGTAGAGGCTTATAGTCCAGAAAATACGGTAAATATTTGAATTAAGAAACTTAGTCCATATATTTTTGTATTACTTTGAAAATCTGGATGTTGTGCTCGTTCGGTTTCTGTTCTGGTGTGATCTGATCTGTGCAGATTGATGTGGATTGGCTCCACTGTCATAGCCGTAGTGTAGGCGCATGCAGTGGAAATTGGGGGTTAGGCCCTGTCCAAACAGCATTCCAAATAGCCTAGTGGTTAATCGAACTGTTCTAATACAAACAAGAAATTTTACAATAATCCAGTAATAGCATACAAATTCAACCACCAGCCTCAGCATCCATCCAATGTTTGCACTGCATTACATTTGTGGTTTAATTTGTTCTAACTAAAAAATGGGCTTAAACTTTTCTTCTTTATCCTCTAGGCTATGTAACCAGCCTCATGTGTCCCATGGAGCCCCTGAAGCTGAGAGCTCACCTCAGACTGGCCTTCAGCCTCTCTTTCTCTTAACTACCATCACTGTTCCCTCAACCTGACATGGAGTTTTCAGGTTATTTTTATTTAATTCTTAGTTGTGAATCTACATATTAGTAAGAGACTTACAACTTGGTGTAAATAGCTCAGGCAGCCCAGTAAAAGTGCATTGAGCAGGCAAATACTTATTATATTTGGAAAAGCAGCAACACTATACATTAGTCCCTCGCTATAATGCGGTTCACCTTTCGTGGCCTTGCTGTTTCGCGGATTTTTTTTAGTGCAATTTTGCATGCTTTTTTTATTACAGCGTATGAACGCGCATTGTGTTCTGCGTCCTGATTGGCTAAGGGAGAACTCGCGCATTGTGTTCTACGTCCTGATTGGCTAAGGGACTGTAGACCATTGTCAATCAATCTCCTCCGTACCGTGTCTCCTGAACAGTACAGAATGGGTTCAGCTTGCCAAATTTACATAAATGTTCGATCGCTAGCAGTGTGACTCTGAAGTGCTGTATGTTTGCAAGTTTTCTCCCCGACAAAACCCACAATGTCCACGAAACGTTCTGCACCGACAAAAGCACCTGTGGTCGCACCCAAAAGGCAGAGGAAAATGCTAAGGTTTGAACTTTGAGAGTGTTTAAACAAGAGAGAAATGTGAGAAAATGTTAATGTCTGTCTGAGAAGAGTGTATAAAGTGTGTGGTGAGGGGTTTTACAGCCTTAAAACATATATAATAATTGTAAAAAATAAAGATGACTACTTCGCGGATTTCGCCTATTGTGGGTTATTTTTAGAACGTAACCCCCGCGATAAACGAGGGACCATTGTAGTCTGATGTAAGTGTGAAGTTAGAGAAACACTCACTACAGATGTCCATACAGGTTAAAAGAGGTGGCTTTAGGTATCTGCTCATGTCATTGAAAAATCAAATTTACTACTGTTTTTAATAAAACAGACAAGTCACAGCCAAAGAAATAAATCTTTCAAAGCTGCCATGAGGTTTTTCATTCATTTCATTCTTTGGTAGAATGTGCACAAATGTCCATTAAGTCCAACATTTAGCTAGTAGCTGAATGCTTCATGTAAAAAAAATGTTCAGTAAAGAATACAAACAAGAAACTCTCCAATACACTTAGCAACTGAATAAAGTTGTTACTCAACAAATATATTGCTTGATGGTAATAGGTGAACAAAAGAAGTGATCCAGCTTCAGCATGTGCTGTTCCGGTAAACTCCTCCAAAATTCAAAAACTATTGTATGATACTGTTGTCAGTGAGTATTTTTACTGAATGAGTCTGAGTTTTTACTGAATGATAACAGTATATTTAGACTATAGCAATGTGATTTTTAAAAAGGTTTATTAAAAAAAACAAAAAAACAACCTCATTTGTATGTTACATGTTTTGTTCTGTTTTTAGAATAACAGGTTGTTACTGTTGAAATTAAAAAGAAACATTTAGAGAAATGGTTTACATTTGTAAAGTAGATAGCATTGCCTTAATATACAATTAATTACAAGTAAAAGTATAGTCTTAAAAAAGCACATAACATACAAATTACCCCAAAAATCTCTGAATTACAGTAACATAGGTCTTTGTAATTTGTCACTTCCACCTCTGCAGAAGGGAATACATGAACCAAACTGAGCCATAATGAGCTGACAGCGCCAAATCAGACCGTTCACTTTGGACTCATGATGAGAGCTCATCCAAACCACTTGTATGAGATCATTATTGTGTGTTTCATGTTGCAAAACGTGATATGGTAACCTAAATGTATCCAAAATACACTGTATAATGTTCAAAATAGTATAATATAGGACCTTTAAGTATTTCAACAATTCTTTAGTATTTAGGATTTTTTTTAATTGTCATTGTAGGGTCTCTTTGATGCCAAGCTTTAGACTGCTGCTCTGCTTCCTGGCCGCAGAAAAACAAAAGATGGATGGATAAATTAATGGACTTCTAAACTTTTTTATCCAAGACAATAATTTAAATTTAGATCGACACTGAAGTACAAAAATATAAAAAAAAATATGCATCAGATATTGTGTTTCCTTTAATTACATAAAATATCTAGAATAGAAAAATAATCAATTAACATAAAGAGAAAGTTATTACTTATACAAATAATTGCAAATGCAAATTATATTATGCATGTGAACTATAAGGAAATAGATTATATTGATTTGAGGACAACATAAAAAATTGGTAACTGTGTGGGTCAAAAATGTCTCTGCAGAAGTTAAAACAGGCAGCCAAAACTGAACTTCATTCAGTGTGCTCATGGTGATGAAGTTTGTATGATTTATGTGCTGCTTTGGGCCCTTGAACAGTTAGAGTGACAGTGACTTAGTGCGCGGCACAAGGTAGTTACAGACTTAAACTACAATCAGTTGGCCCCAATGTCCCCAGTGTTTGGCAATCTGATTTCACTTTTTGACATCAGACATTACACCTGCCAATTAGTAAGTCTTACTGTTACAAATGAGCACTGTCCAAACCCAGCCAGAGCTGAGAATAGATGTGTTCATATTGACTGCGGGGCCATTATCGAAGCTGCTAATTAGACCAATTTTGGATCGATTCTTCTATTGAATCCTCACCCATTTGTAAGAGAGAAAAAGTCGGACTAAGTAGGTTTTAGCACCAAATCTCCCCATGAACCTAAGTACATGTGATGGGTGTCGCTGTCAGAGAATCCCAACAGGAAACAAAGGCGAGAATTAGCGATCGATGAAGGAATTAATCACAGCTAATCCATGAAGTGGAGATGATGACTTGACTTGTCAACGGCCTAAATGACTCAACAGCTGTCACAGTCTGTACAATCTCTCAGCAACACTGGGGCCATTAGGAAAAAAGTCTCAATATATTAACATTTTCTGGCAAGTGCTGCAAGGTGATTTATTATAGGTCTATAAGGCCTTTCCCCTCAGTGGAAATTTGGGGTACTGCAACCAAAAACTAAAACTTTTTTTTTTTTTTAATGTACAGGAAACTCTACTGCTAATGGGATGTGTAGTGGTGGAACATGCGTTGAGTTGAGCTACACACACACACACCCTGGATACTCACCAGTTAAATGCAGGGGTAACACTAAGAGATATGACAGACAACCAAAACCAGCAGAAACACAAAGAAGAGCTTGGGGAAGTGTCTGGAGCAAGGAAAGTCTTGGAATCTCTGCTAAGACCACATGACAAAGACTCAGGAAAGCACTTTCTGATTTTTTTATTTTTTACAGTGGATAGAAAAAGAGATATGTGTTTGAGATATGTGTTTCATTTATAATTTCAGTCAGACTTTCCTGATCAAATAAAGGTAAAAAAAAATAAAATAAAAATGAGAGAGAGTATCTGCCAACAGACATACTATGACAGAGCAACGTTCATTCTCATACTCAATCATGGGACACTGAGTTTCACCATTTCACCTACACATGTATGCCTTTGGATGGTGGGATGAAATGAAGTGCCTTGAGAGAACCCACAGTAATATGGAGAACATGCAGACTCCACAGAAGAAGGTTAATAACAGTCAGCCTAAGAAAGACTAAGTAAATACATGGATTTGTACATTTGGTGAATTCTCCAAACTAATTATCCCAAAAGTGAGTTGCCCAAGATATTATTTTGAAGACAGCAAAGCTATTCATTCGTGTATTCTCAATATATTTATGACTAACTGCTTTGGAAATTTTCAAAATTAGGTAAATTTTGCCATTTCTACCTAGAGCCTGCTGGCTAACTTAAAGTCTTCTGTGTTGCCAAAAAACCAATGTGGCGTCTGTAGTGAGCCGTATAGTTAGTGAGATTGCAGAAGTTGCAAACGTCAGATAATTTTGTTTAGCTGGGGTTCTGCAGAAATTTTCAATACCTATTACATTTTTTAAGAGACTAGCTTTACAAAATAAAGGCATTTGGAAGATTTTTATTTAGAACGTACATTGTAGTACATTGCATTACAGTCATTTTCTGATATTGTCATGGATAATAATAATAATAATAATAATAATAATAATAATAATAATAATAATATACAATAAAGGAGATAACCTGAGTGAAATAAAAATATCATTAGACTATGAAGCCTGAAACTCACTGAATGGCAGTTTTTATTAGCACTGGAATGGGTTATTTAAAGTAAATGCAAATTCAGTGTTTTCTCAGTTCAATAAGCAGACATCAGAGATAACAACAGGTCAGTAGAAACAGTCCATGATTAGCTCTAAGTGGCATTAGCATTCGCTCATTATATAAAGCTGATTTATTCATTGCCGTGAAAGAACACCAGGCTTAAATGCAAAATGAAAAATGGCTTGGGCTTCCTTTTAAGATTTGGTTTAAGGATTGTGTTCATGTGTAAAGTTAAGGGATGGTGAGCTGTGAGATGAGAAGGCAAGATGCTGGTTTAGTTCTGGGGTTAGTTCACAGCATGACGCCTGGTTCAGAAGCAGGACTACAGCTGAGATAGCGATGTACTGTAGGGTCTTTATGGAATTAAAAAAAGTGTACACATTTAGGACATTGCTAGAGTTTTTAACGTATGTGCTTTTAGAATTCTGACTTGGTGTTGATTATTTTTTTTCAGATAAAGGTAAAAAGTCTGATGGCCAGACTTCCTGATCCAAAACAAGGTAGATGACATAACACAGCACAATGGGCCTGTAAGGACAACATGAGGCCCACAAAATTGAAAATAACTTCTCACTGTGTTCAGACTAAGCCACAAGAGTGTCATCTGAGTAAAAAATAAACTGTTCTTGTCATATTATGGGTTTCCTAAGCTTTTCAAACCTGGAAGGAAAGAGGGATGGACAAGATGCTTTGGAGGAACACATAATAGGCCTAGTAGCATATTTACATGTCTTGCTGCTGTAATTATAATTGACTGTTTGTGCGGTCACATCTCTGCTCTTTTGCATTTGCATTTATCCACAACTCCATTTTAAAGTAAGTGAGACTTTAACATCACATTCACTCAAAAGAGATAATGTAGCACTTTTTTGTGTCATTCATTGCTCCAGTCATGCAATGTTCACATTTTGTGTTGATTATTTAACCTAAATATAACATAACATAACTGAGAAGACATACGGGTGTGGCACAACTTTCTATTAGAGTTAAAAATACTTTGCTGAAGGGGACCTTTTACAGCAGTTTTTATCTAGAAATCCACTTTTAATTTCTAACATCTAGTAAATGATATTTCTCTTGAGTGTTGGACAGTTAATGTGCAATTTAAGAATAAATGCAGTGTATTAACAGACCATAACCACACATCATCATTACCCCATCTGGGATTTATTGAAACTTTATAGAAACAAAACCTTGGGTAATTTAGGCAATAATTAGACCCACTCCTATGATGATTGGATGTTTCAGTGCTGTTACATGCCACTAGAGAACTTCTAATTATTGCCTTAGTGCAGCTATAATTGGACTTTTAAAATGTGTCTAAACTTTACATTTTAATTAAGTCTAATTTCTCCTATTTGAGCAAGGGTTCTACTTTTCTTGCTACACTACAGATGATGTCTCCTGTGAAGCCGAGCATTTCCTAATGAGCGTTATAGTGATTTAAAACACCTCTTAAAAAGTGCATTTGAATTTTCAGCTGTTATTTCCAAATGAATATTAACGTGTCTCTGTAGGCACTACTTCAGTCTGATTACTATATTACTACAGTAACTGTAAAATGAGCTGAGCTCTGAAGAGACATTCACCACAGTAAAAGCTGTGAACATGGGGCCCCCGTTGTCATGGAAACAGTAAACACAGCATTAGGAAAAGTCTATAGACCACTTTTAAAAACTGTAGTGTGAAACCAAAAGTTATGGAACCTAACAAATGCTTTGTACCAAATTGTGATTTTGTAAGTGCAGACCTTGGTGCTGTGATACAAAGGTTATGCCACTTTACTAATGGCTAACTTATTTGCCGTGGCTTTCTCTCATATAAAAAGTCTACCATAGCTTAGAATCCATTTTTGACATGTTTTTGTTGCTATTTGGAAATTACCTAATGATAACGTTTAATGTTACACAATTCAGTTTTAACCTTAGTTCATATTTTCTGGCTGTAACAAAGGATGACTGCAGCATCATCCTGGCCAGCAGTCCAGTTAAATTGTCTAATTGACCCATGAGCCTAATCTACCCTAACAGCCGCACACTGACCTTCTTCTCGTCTCCGTCCTGCAGCAGCTGCATATTGCTGCGCCGCTGGCTGTCAGTTCTCCTCAGGGTGGCGCTCTGGTGCTCAGGCAGGTCCGGGGGAGGGGAGACGCTGCGGCCCTGGGGGTCCACCCAGGTGTAGACGTGGTTAGTGATATAACCCCCAGGAATACGGCCCACCGAACGCACCATCAGGTTCAGCTTCTTACTGCCTTTCAGCACCTGAGGAGAAAACAGAGGGAAAGGTTAGTCAGGCTGTTTCATAACATCCAACCACTGAGTAACGTTTTTAGATGTGGATTCATCTTTACATCTAGAGTCTTTTTCATATTTTGCTATATACATAAATGAAGACATTTTTGAGGCTCTGCAGGTTAACATGCAACATTTAAAACAATCTACAGCTAGAACATTGGCACTTTGCCCAATAGATTATAAACATCAAAGAAAAAATCAAACCCACATACATAATTGTTAAATTAATGTTTTGTTTTAGCCCAATCCCCTTATTGTTTTAATAAAGCAAATCTGGCATTAAAAATAAAGCATTTCCAGTCAAACCAATGGATTGTCAAGTAAGGTCATTTCTATGACTAGAAAAGTCTCTCCAATTTCACAGTTTTTAGAGCAAACCCGGTGCTCATTCTGTCATACCTGGCTGTACATGGCCTTTTGTAGTTATACAATTTTTTATCCAGTAAAATCTATTTGTTTGGGCTCAAATGCAATAAAACTACAAGCATTGGAAATTCCTTTGTAGAATCACAACTACATTTTTCTCCAGTGTCTAACACAAGCCCATTGCTCACTAACCACAGCACTGTGAGGTCTGCAGTGAGGTTGCTGCTGGCTGTGGCTCATTGCCCTCTGATGGCCTGCTGTATGTGGGGTCCCTGGGCAGATCAATGCGTTCCCATGAGCCACTGCTGCGAGAACAGGCCTGAAGATCTTAATGACTTCAGCTGCAGCGGCACAAACAGGGCTCATTTCATAGCATATAAGTAATTCACCCACACTGAGAGTTTGATCACACAGACCTGCAGGAGGGAGTTGTGGGGCCCTCTGACAGGACTGGGCACCACTGTTGGGTAACAAGATTTTTAAAATATCAAAATTCTTACTCTGCAAAATGAAACAGGAAACAGCTTTGATTCTCTTGTAAAACTCACAAACCTGCCATGTTTCTTGATAAAAAAAACATATAATCAGATGAAATGATCCTGCATTTAACATCATATGTACCACATGCCAATTCAGCCATGTTGTGGTTATTATCTAGTTATAACATGGCATAAACATTGGTAAATTCTTGGCAATGATGTGCTACTACTGCACAGAGAGAACATTTTGAAATATGTTAGCTTTTCTTTAAAAAATGGGGGAATGCTGAGGTGTTCCCAAAACCTCAATGTGTTTGTTTGTTTTCCTAATCCTCCACCCAGTTAAGATCCATAGCTAATGACAACAGGAGAGGGTAGGAATGTAGGATTAAACAATAAACTGAGAGTTTTGTCTTTCAGCTCCCTCTAAAACACAACAGACTGGGACATTGAGTTCCCTATTACTGCATACACTGCACTGATTCATCTGTCAATCTCCTGTTCCATCCTACCCTCACTTGTGAAAAAGAAATCAAGGTACTCATTTCAAATAGGAAAGGGCAATCATAGCCTGGACAACCCACTCCATTAGAGATGAGATTCTGTGGTCACCAACCAGACTCCCCTCAGCTCCTGTGTGCACCTGAGAAGTCTGTCAGAGTCCATCAAGCACTGGAAACAGGTCTGATTTACCTGTGGCAATGCGAACCAAGCTCCTGCTCCAGGGACAGCCCTTAGTAGAGGACCTACTCCCAAACAGCAGCGCCAAAGGATTCTGCGAGACACTTCTTGACTGGTTGGGCAAACTGCCATGAACCCTCTAGCAACCCTTGAGGGGTTAAAAGCTCACCTCATGCTCAACGAGTTCAACGAGCAGGACAAAAAACATGTTCAACAAATTGTTGTATATTTTCTTTATACATATTCTGTGGTGGCTGATTCCTGGAACAGTAGCTTTGAATAAACCTGAGACAGAATTTTGTTTGTTTGTTAATATCTTTTTAAGAACCAACCAAAGTAAAAATAAGTCTAAATAATCCTCTTAATCCAACCTCTTTCTCGATCATTAATGTTACAAACTCTCAGCCATTTCTGTACAAATCTCTTCATAAATTTGGCATTACTCTTGTTACTGTGCTTTGCTGATTTTAGATGAGAGCAGCCTCAGCCCAATGCTGCGATCTTCCAGAATCAATTTCACCATCCTGATCTGCTTCCACAGATAATAACTGCAGCTCTCAGTTCACAAAAGCCTGCAGAGCCAAAAATCACAGACACACCAGAACGCCTCATCACTGCACATTGTTTATGGACAAAGGCACAGGTTGTACGTTTTAGAGAAAGACTCATGAATGATAAACAGACCTGAGAGAAACGTGTTATACATTATCAGTGTGAAGTGATCATGACTTATCAGAATAAAACTGTGAATGTTATGAGCAAAGTTTCAGTAGGAAGCCAGGGCAAATCAAGAAATCTCTGGTAGAGATCTGGTAGAGCGCATACCACATACTCAAGCGACCCAGCTTCGGTCTGTATTCCTGTTTATCTACACTGTCAACATAGGCTAAAAGGCCAAAATTATTCTTAAACAAACCAAACAAAAAATTAAGATACAGAAATAAGTTGTAATATGTGGATTTTGCCTCAGTATTAAGTTACCTTTTACCAGAAACTAGAACTTACATTATTTAATCTATAGTTTTGATGACACAAGAGCTATGTTATTGTATGGGTATGGTATTTTTCATTTAGTCATCTTCTACCAGCCCAGCCAAGAAACATAGTGCCAGTCCTGGGCCCTGCTGCCTCCTCCCACTGAGACATGCCTGGAACACCTCTAAAGGAAGGAGTCCAGAAACTCAATTCAGGAGTTTGTATCCAAACTCCTCATTTTGGTCATGACCATGAGCCAAAGTTAATAATAATAGGTGAGAGTAGACCAGTAGAATGAGAGCTTTGTCTTTTGCCTCAGCTATCCCTTCTCCAGGACAGACCGACCACATTCCTGCTGACACTGCCCTGATCCGACCTGACAATCTCCTGTTTCATCCTACACTTGCACACGAACAAGACCATGACATACTCTATTTCCATTTGCTAGCAATTCTCCACCAAAGCTGCTGGGATAGGCTCGAGCTAACCACGACTTCAACAGGGTTCAGAGCAGGGGTTAAACAGGACTTCATTCACAAAATCCATAGTTTTTTTTTTTGTTTTTTTTTGTGGTTTTTTTTTCTATTCCAAAGCATCTGTTTCAAAACAAATTCTATAGAGTCATGGACCTTGGATGTACAGGGCCAGAGGTAGGCATAAAGGTGTCATTTTATATGAGTATATGGGTTGAATATAATAACTTACAAACTGACACAATACAGAATCCAATATGACAACCTGTATAAACACTGCCACTCTTTGCATCCGTTACTGTCAAAGCAATGACAGAGATCACCAGCAAAGAAACCCTAACCACAGTAGAAAAGGTCAAACACACCAGCGTCCTTCATCCGCTTTGATATTTGCAGCTAAATGTTACACAGTGTTGATATCAAAACCCAGACCTCCATTGTTTGCAGAGTGTGGTTTGTAAAGCAAAGAATAACAAAGCCCAAAGTAACACAGAGAATATGTAAATGGTCTGGGGAGGTTTTGGAAACAGATGTCAGTAAATTACAAATGAGACTTGGCAGCTCGGGGCCAAAAGAGTGTGAGTAGGTTTACGAAAAGAAGGGAGCTAATAGAAATGTTTGAAACAAGGAGATCTGAAAATTGGAGAGTTTTGTGCAGGGTTAAGGGTGCTCAATAATGAAGTGGTTTTAACATAGACAAGCAACCCATTTACCAAAAAATAATTGCAAGTCTGCTGATACATACTAACTTGTTTGTGAAGCAGTGTGTGTCATTTTTGGACTTAGAGGACTTTTTGTATTGAATAAAGGCAGGGCAAGTCTTCAATACAAAATAACAAAATCAGAGTTTGTTTGGAGAAGCTGATTATAGATTTAGCCAAAGGAGTGTGCAATGACCTTGCTGTGCATCCCTCCCTCCCTCTGCTGCAGGTTCATAGAACATATTTGAGATTCTGAGTCATGCTAAATGAGTCAAATGACTCAGCTGACTGTAAAATAGACTGATTATGTGTTTCCTTCACTGCCGCTATAAAACTTGTGAGATATGAGCCAAGCATTGCCAAACAGCCACACATTTGCATCTACGCTTAATGCAACAGCGTTCTTTGGCATCATGTGATTTCTGAAACAAGTTGACACTGCAACCCCAAACCTGCACAGCATTAGGAAATAGGGCACTAAATAAGCCATTCAATCAGTCCTCAGTGGTCTGGGTACAATAACAATCTCACTGCTGGTGGCACCCAGTTGTTGAAGAATTCCGATCTTTTCCAGAAATCATTCAACTTCAACATATGTGGTCATAAATGGAAGAATGGCAAAAGGAACCAACCCTGATACTGTTCAAATGCAAAGCAGAAGAGAAGCGAGGAAATGCCAAACAAGAGCAGGATGGACTCTTGTGAATATAAAACAAATGTAACAGTGGAGGTGGTGCTGTAAGGTTGGACCTAATGCGCCTTCATCCCTGAAGGAAACTGCTGATTGTGACAGTGCATTGATGAAGGCCGGCACCAGCAGCGAGTGGCACAAACAGAGCCCAGAATATAATAGGAAATACTCAAATGCGTTATGCGAAATGGCAACGGCAGGTAAAATGCTTTCAGGCAGAAAAAAACAATCCGCTCTCGCGAGTCCAGCCCATCCATTTTACACACAAAGATGAAAGCTCCAGGCTTTGCTGCAGAGGGCAATTTCATCACTTAGAAATGCACCGTTACACATCGCACAACCTGGAAATAACACTTGTCATAAAGCCTTCCTCAGTTAGGACCGCAATTAAGGGACGAGGTTGTGTTCTCAAAGCCACTGTGATTAGATGAGTAACAATCCACAGAAGAGATACAAAAGCAAGCCATAAATTCACACAGCAGTAAAAGGTTCAATATAAAATGGTAAATTGCTGAAAGAGGGTAATGAGCTGGGGGCAGAAGGGAACTCTATATGAGTCTATAAACCTCAAATACACTGGTGATTTTAGGTTTTGCTAATTGTATTTTTAAGTCATTTAGTTTCTCATTTTTTGTGGTGGCAAAGTGTCCAATTCTGCTTTTATGGCTACAACAGATAGAGCTTATTACTAATAAGTGGTGCTCACCCTGGACACCTCAGTTTCAACTAAAGCTAAGTCCAAACCGCTTGGGTAAATCCCTTGGTCCTGAGCAATGACCTGAACAGGACACTCACTTAACTGAGGAAAGGAAATAAGCTTAATGTCATAATTTATTGCATCACCACCTGAACTTTAACAAATGTGTCTGACAGAGGCCGAACTACATGTGATGAGTTTGTGATGATTTTAATAAGTTAATCTGCCTCTCAACGATATCCATAAATATCGGCATAAACTACAGTTTATAAATACTGGTTCTTTAGAGCCACACCATCTTGTGTCTGAATCTTTTATCATTTGTTTTTAATGCACATTGCAAATCAGCTTTGCCCAGATTTGTTTACATTTGTCAGAAAAAAAAACCTCAAGCGATGTGAAAAAATTTGCATAAATCCACAAAGACATTTGCTGAATGAACAAACTTTGTGTTTGTCATTATTGTCTTGTCTAATAAAAAGGAGGATGTGCATTTGGAGGACTTGACCAGGACCAGAACAGGACCAGACCAGAACTAGAACATGATCTATGATTGGATGCTGGACATGTGTACTGTGTTTTGGAAAGTATTGACAGTCTTTATTGTGATACAGTGTAAAGTATGTTTGTTGTGGTTCATTTAAGGGTAGTTCTATTAAGAAGTTGTGCATCATCCTAATTTGCGTCACTGCTTCCATCTCTGAGGTTTGTGCATTCTGATTCTCCACACACCACCGATTTTCTTGTTCCAACTCCTTGAGGAACTTCCTTTCTGTTGACCTCATGACACTGCTCTCTGTTTTGGGACTTCATGTAAGTCATGTCCTGTAAACCACACCTGACAGCATTTTTTGATTCTGAATGTCACTTAAGAGACTCAACTGACATCATACCAGGCTTTAATTTATAGCATTTGCTGTATTACCAATATGAGGAGGTCAGATATCAAAGTATCTATGGGGAAAGCTGTCAAAAGTGTTAGTGTATGAACCTTTTTTTTTTTTTTTTTTTAATCCCCTGGCTAGATGCTAATTTGGTGGAAAAAAAGACTTTGCTACATCTTTCCGGCAAGCGCCATTGTGTAACCACCAGATGATTTTATCTTAAGCTTTGCTAATGAGGTGTAGTACTCTCTGTGAAATCCATTATGCAAAAGACAAAACACGCTGTACTAATGCTTCTAAACCTTTTAAATGAGACATCAGGTGAGAAAATGCACTGTTACCTACTTCAATTAAGACTCATGCAGAGAGTAAACAAGAAAGAACATGGCTGAATGAAAACACATTTAGATAAAGCCCTGTTTCTGAATTTTTGAATGTTTTTCTTTTTACTATTCACTACTACTACTACTTTATTATAATTGTTTCTATTGTTCTATTTGTTTCTTTCTCTTTGGATGATTTTTATATTTTAATTTGTGCATTTGTTTATTGTTTTTATTTGGTCTTGATGCATATTTTATTCTTCACTGTAAAGCACTTTGTAACTTTGAAAAGTGCAATATAAATAAAGTTTATTATTATTATTGTTATTATTAATTAATTAATTTATTTATTTATTATTCATTTTAGAATGTAAGGACAATCTGTGCTGTGGACAATATAGTTTAAAATGACATGGCAAGTTTATAATCCAAGCCCATTCCAATGCAGTGCTGTAACCCTCAGAGTTTAGATGAGGTTGTGTTCTGAGCGCACACAAGGTAAGACTCTTGTCTGATAAAGAGTTTGGTCTTTGATGCGCTGGTTTTATTTTGCTGCCATGTCAAAACCACTCAGTGCTAATTGTTGCTGCTAATTGTTGCTGCTAATTGAAGAGCTGCCATGAATACAGAGACACAGGAACTGGTTAACACACGGACAAACAGAGCGAAGAAACATCTTTTCAGTTGTTTGTTCTATTGCCCATATCTGGACCCGTTTATGTTTTATTTTCTGCAAATCAGTGGGGTTCAAGTTTATTGATATAAAGGTGGTTGACAGGGTAGTTTTGTTTTTTTTTTTATCAAGGGCTAAGTCCCAGTCTAAAAGTTACACTCCTTTGTGTCAATGTTTCATGCCATTTACAATATAAATATAGGAAGAGACATAGTCGGGGCTGGGTTCAAGTGATTTTGTAGATCTATGGGTGCAATGTATTTATGACAAATAATATTTAATGCATAGCATTTATTTTTTACTTACCCACATTTCTTGAAACATTATGTACATACATTAAGTTTGGGAGGATGTACATTTGAGTAAATGGCAACGTGGGCACAGAGCACATCCACCGCTGCACTATTGCTTTAAGTCTGTACCTAACCCATTTATTACTTCTTTGCAGAGAAGTTGCAGAAATAGCACATGTACAACTGATCTGGGATTCGAGCTTGACTGTGGAGACGTAGAGACTGTGTTTACGTATCAGTCTTGTGAAGTCTCTGCGGCTCTGGGCGAGAGGGGGTGGTGTCAGCGGTCTGAGCGGATCATAGCCACGACAGTGAGCAGCACTGGCACAGTTTTCAAAGTGCACTCCTGTCAAACCGAAATGTTTGTGGCTGAGACCGATGTGTTTGTGGCTCAGACTGATGTGTTTGTGGCTGAGGCCGATGTGTTTGTGGCTCAGACTGAGATGCTTGTGGCTCTGGGGAGACAGGAAGAGTCTCCCTAAAGTGTTTCCTGACACCAGTCACAGCAGGTAAATACAACCAGAGAAGTGACACTGGCACATTCCACAGCTCTGTGTCTCACTGGTGACACTCATGTTACCTTTCTATTACACTGACAGAAAAAAATACAAGATAACAACATGCCATGAACAGGTTCAACAACAACAATTACAGTCTCAGATCAGCCTTTACAACACAGTCAGATGGAGCTGTGGACTCTATTATGAAGGTTTTTTCTCAATCATCTTGACCAGCCCTGCCTCACAGTTTTACCCTGCCTCAGTAGTTTTTGTGAAATGCACTAAATCTATTTGCTCAAATTTGGTGAGTTTGTGTAGATCTTACTCACTGCTTCATGTCTACATGAGTTGCTGTTTGTCTCAAATATTTACTGTGCAAAAATCACTTGTCTATCTCACTTAACAAAACTTTATCTGATCAGTAATCACAGGTCGTCACAATCTATAAACATAACATTCATATTTGTTTTAGACTCGGGGATGAAAGGCTTCATTTACAGCTGCTTCACATGCAGTTTAATGTATGTATGTAACATTTTTTTTCATGTAAGCTTAAAGTTTAATATGGATGTAATGGATATCACTGATTTATTATTATTATTATTATTATTATTATTATTATTTCTTTATTTATACATTTTTTTTAGAGAAATTATTTTTGCTTTTTATAATGCATTTTACACATTGGGGTGAATATCCTAAAATTTTGACTAATGAGGCTCAAAATGATTGGATTGCACTGACAAACTCAGTGACAGAAAAACTAACTTAAAGCAACCCTGTGTAACTTTTAGTCAGCAGACGGTGCAGCTCCCTCTCAGTTCACCCTCACTGTCAGCTGGCACTATGTTTGTTTACCAGTAGAGATGTTTAAGATAGCAAGTTTGGAAGAAAGAACATGCCTTCTTAAACAGCAGGGACATTTTTATGTATTTTGTAAATAGTGCTTTGGCCTATTTTGTTTATTATATGTGTAGTGTGGTAGAGCACCTCGCTCACTAATCTCTTGATTCTATCAATCTCATGTCTAAGAACCATCAAATAAGAGTGAAAATATGTATTTTTGGGCTAAAGGTTACATGGTGCAACTTTAAACTAAATGTTTTGGGTGAATGACCACCTTTTGCAAATATTATGAAGAGTTTTGCCAAGACACTGAACTGTTTTAGTTCAGGTTAATGTGGAACTGTTTCAAAAATAAGCCAAAGCCATTGTAAAAATAATAAATAAATAAAAATACACTGATATTGAGCAGAAACTAATCAGACATTTTGTAGCATTTGCTGATTTTTGCGCAATGATATCATATCTAGAAAATGGCGGTTTAGACATGGTTTAGTTGGGCCTTTAGATTAAATCAGTTCTATTTTAATTTGTCTTTGAATGCAATTTTTATTTTGGTGTTAGCCCTGGTTTATTGCCTGCCTTTGTCCTGCTGTTTTTGCCCTGGTTTGGTCTTGTAACTGTTAACCCCTTACTGCCGGAATTTATATAAAAAAAAGGTATTTACTTTTAGTTATTTAAAAATTAATTACTTGTGTTTTTGCTTTCAAGCAGATGCTAAATTAAGTTGAGATTGCGAATTTGAATATAGTGCATACAATAGATATACATTTATGTAGGATGCAAATTAGCGACATTAGGCATAAGTGGAAATAATAAAAATTAAACAACTGTTCCAGTCTCAGATATGTGGATTATTTTATTAATGCTGCTTCTGCCAAAACACACTTCTGAAATTGAAATACAAATAATCCATGTTTAACTTTGCACTTTGATCATAAGAATACAGTCTGACCCTTACAATTTGGCCATTTGCAACTGCATTAGACCACTGGCTTTGAATGTGAGTAACAACATATTTTTTTATAATGTAAAAATGTAACTGTAAAAATGTAAAAAGAGAATACATACATACATACATACATACATACATGATCTGAGTCAGAAAGGTATTGATTAAAATGCACTATTATCATAATTAGATACTTACATAGCATTTCACATATATACACAGAATTTCTTCAGTACCGCACCTAAATACAATGTTACTATATTTTCCGTTACTGTCTAATGTTGCAAAAACTCGATAAACCGAAATATGTAAATAACTTTGACAATTGGACAATTCATGTAATCTATTCTGGTATATAAGCAGTAGAAGCAACAAATAAGCTGGTGTGTATTTTTATTTGCCACAAGTTAACTCAAATTTTGACAATTTACAGAGTTTCACTTTCAGAAGCCACTTCCTGTTTCATGAACCGGCTGTTTTCACTCTGACCACTAGATGGTGAGAAACTTATCCCATTATGATCCTTGGTATGTATAGAATCTGCATCAACAATAAAAAAGTGTAGTACATACACCACCTCAGCTGCATTAAGCCTGGAAGTGGTTTGATGCGAAATAGCGACAATCATACACAAGGGGTTAAATTCTGATGATACAAAAAGAATGACATATCCCGTATGTGCTAAAGCCCCAGGTTGACAAACACATCCCCACAACCTCCACGTTAATGTGCAGACTGTGTTGTCATTGTTGGGCCCAGAGAAGCCGTTCAAACCCAAATGAAGTAAACACTTAGAGGGATTAATGAGTAACTGACAAGACGCCAACACACAGACTTAATAGAGCCAAGTCATCAATCACTGGGATTAGCAGAGAAAAACATTCCCAGCGCTCGGCCCAGGCCATCTCCGCTAATCCTCCCATTCCCATCCATCTCCTCTCCGTTTCTCCTTCATTTAAGACAGATCGCCCAAGTACCTGCACAAACCACTGCAGGGAAGAGGACGCAGAGGTTAAAAGATTAGCTTTTCTCTGCCATTTTCCTCCCATCTTGCTAAAGGCAGCCGTTCCATATGTATCACAATCCCTACAAGGCTACACTACTACTGCGCTATTCATCATCTAAAGCACAGTAAAGGGGGAGATTGATACCGGTTTTGTGCAAATAATAAACTCGACACAAGCGGCATACAGTATAGAGCTGTTATCAGCTGCAAGACACGAAGGCATTTGTTTTCTCACTGCGAAAGTCGAGTGAGACCTCTGTTCACTGAAGTGCTGTATGAAATGGAGCTATCCGTGTTTTTATCTGATAGCATTCTCTTTACTGCCTTTGGTGTTTGCCATTAATTACTGTCTCTTTTTCAAATCAAATATATAACCTTTTCAGAAACAAATATTATGTGGAATGTCATTGTTCTGTTTTAAATAGTGTGCTTTATGTGATTGAAGATGTGTGAGTGTAGATAAAGATACTATAAGGTAGAAATGGAAGTAGTAGTAGTAGTAGTAGTAGTGAAGTGAAGTTATGTGCAGTTAAGTCAACTGGATTGAAAGGCGGTGCAGTGGATTGAACAGCAGTAGAAAGTAATTTGGAGTGAAATGCAGTGAAGTCTGGATTAACTGCAGTGACATGAAGCATAGGAAACGTCATACATGGCATTTATATCTACTTTATTGAACACTGCTGAGCTAAAGCTGTTGGGAGCAGTGTTCAGCCTCAGTGCCAGCAGTAGCACCACTGCTTTAGGCTAAGTCTATGGTGTGTAAGTCTTTCGAGGTTCAGAAATACATTTGTGAAATACATTTATTTCATTTACAAACACAAGATAAAAGTCCTGGATGAGACTTCTGTGTTATGTGGTTAAAATCAGGTGTTATTCAACTCTTCATTTATAAACCTATAAGATTATACCGATAAGGCTTTAAGATTAAACCCATAAGACTTATAAGATTACAACATGTTACACTATATGACTGTAGGTGTGGACATCTTGACACCTGTCACACTGTGTGATCAGAGAAGCTCAGTGCACTGTGCTGTATGATTCAACTCCAGTCAGAAATGTGTCAGTGATGGTCAACTTCAGAGAGCGTTCGGAAAAAAGGGGGCAACTGGTTTTGCAAAAAGATTTTTTGTTAAGACATTGAGATAAATTTGTTTAAATATAGCTAACTGCTGTACTGCATGACATTCATTAATTTCTGACACCAACAGATATTTGTTAAAGGCTATCTTTGGTCAAACAACTGTGAGATCACTCATTCCTACCCTTACCAATGGTAATGAGCAGTGGGTCATGACTGAAAGGGCAAGATGTTGGATACAGGTGGCCCAAATTAGTTTCTTTGCTTTAAAGAAAGTAAAAACTACTTTTTTTGGTGCTAAAAAAATTCTGTCTCGCCTTGTCTCTCACTCCAGTTATCTCTTATCTCAAGTATGTGATTTGCCATGAAAAGCTATTAGTTTTCTTTTTTTCCCTTGAGGGATGGTGGGTGACCCGAGCCTATCGCAGCAGCTTTTGGCTGGAGGTGGGTATACCCTGGCAAATGGCCAGTTAGTCGCAGGGCTGTCATATTCTACAACTTTACATTTTACTTTCAATATTTAACACTCAAATGAGATGTAGCCGATTTGAAAATGAAGCTGAAAGACCGACACAACCTGGCATTGTTGGATACAGTTGGCATTTCATTTTAATTGTTCCACAGTTAAAAAGAATAGGAAAGGATCTGAGAGCTTGCATTGACATTGCGTTGCATTGAGAATAGAAAAAGAGGGATTTAGAAAGAACCAGAAAGGTCTCCCTCTTGTTGAGCAGCTGGCAGCACAGCCCTGAAGTGTAACTGATGACAGCCACTGTACTCAGGACAAATGGCTCTGATCATATTGTCACTCACCTAATGATTCAGAGACCAGCCCCGAGCGGTTTAGCTTTGGGGATTGATCTATGGCACAGAGGCAGGTGTGGGCTTTCAGACATCTGCCAGAGGGTAACACGTGTCAGCAGTAACTAGGGTGGTATTTGGTGCGTCCTAATAACTGCTTATTAGTGACGAGAATTGGATGAGATTGTGTTTAGTGCCAAGTCATCACATATATGGATTTTAATTTCTTTGCCAACAATTCATTTTCAGACACCCATGGGAGTAGAAGTGTTGCCCTTGCTTCCACTGAGCAGTTAGGTTGTAGTCCATTGTTAAGGGGTACAAAGGTTCCCAAAATAAGCCAACCATGTCACATACATGCTCACAATTTGTTGGGACCAAATGTGATGCAAATGTGAATGCTGTATGTATGTACATCCTTGTGCATGTGTTGTGCATGTACGTAGATGTATTCATGTCGTTAATGTATTTTTGAGACCCCTGCAGGAGCTAATGGGGATCTAAATAAACTAACAAGGGCACGGTACGGTTACTAAAAGGATAAGCTATTGTTTGTCATTGCTATGTTGAATGATCAACAGAATGCACACAAGGGAATATTGTCAAAAAGAAAGAACATAGAATCCAAAACAATTGTCTTGCTTCATAAATAATAACATTACATTTTCTGTCTACACTGCAACCTCTAAAATGTAAAAAAAAAAGAAGTTTAGAAAGCTAAGAAACAACCAGAAACAGCTTGTACTATTTGAGGCAGCAGTATGTGACTCTACTTCCAGTCTCTCACATCACGAACCCACAGAATTTGTTCACTATTGCCACAATAATAATAATTTCTCAATGCATGTAGGTATGAAAGATCTTTGGAAGAAAAATGTCATAAAACTTAGCAAGTGAGCTACAATCACAATGATGTCAAACAATGGAACCCACCTACTTTTTAAAACTCTGCTTCGAATACACTTTCTTTCTTACATAGAAACACCTAATGAGGCACTTATATGGTGGTTGACTCTATTTTTCACCAGAGTGGTGAAACAGAACACATTTCAGGAATTACTTGAACCAAACTGTGCCCTACTGACCCAGCCTATAATGTGCCATAAGGAAACCAAACGACTAGTTTTTTGTAGACAACCCAAAATTTGAGATGTAAAGCCTTCACTGTAGCCTTTAGCATTTTACAAAGAGCACTAGTCCTACTTACGTAACACTGAAGAAGTCCAAAATAGATAAAGCCAAAGCAGCATGGCACTGTCTGTGGATCAATGGGGCTCCACTTGTGGCTTTACAGCGACTCATTAATCAAACTGGGATCCTATAGTGGCTCCGCTCGCTCTCATATCTCCAGTATCGAGCGCACATCTCTCAGCAGCCGTTATTTACAGCTGCTCCTCCCGGACACAGACACCTGCCATCCTTCACTGCTATTTACTCAAGACGAGGACTGAGAGGGAAGGACAGATTTAGTCAGACCAGTCAGGGTTTGGACCAAGACAATGAGAAATGCATAAGGTTTTTAGGCCTAGGACACTTATGTCCACTATCTGTGGCATTTACTCCATAGATACAAAGTCTGTTGGATTAAAGTGATCATTTACATACTCACGGTGACACCAAAAAGAATGCTCTATACAGGGGTCTCCAAACTTTTTTCAAAGAGGACCCGAGTTGAAATCATTGAAATACAATGAACAAACAATCTTTTTGTTTTGCCAAATAGCAATGGGACTAAAACTACATAACATAGGTATTCTTAATATACATTTAGAGAACTGAAAACATAGACCTTTCAGACACGATTCATAATAATAATAAATACTCGAGATAATTCTGTCACAAATATATTTATTTCTGATGACCCCCCAAAAGGCAACTTACGCTCCACTTTCACAGGCATAGCTTACACCAACTACTGTCATAGATCCATTAAGCCCTCGTAGCTGGATTCACACTTCTGAGTTTACAGCAGAGAAAATGTCAAACTCCAGCTAATGCTGCATTTATGTTTCCTTACAATAATTCCTTTATAGTATTACGCCTTTGTTAAAAAAGGGTCGTCTAAACTTCTTAGATCAAAACAACAGACAAACAGGACAGACAGTGGCTGGTTAAAATAAGTATGTTTCTAAACACTGACCTTCATTGTTTTCTTCATTTATTTACATATTTTACTGTTGCTGTCCAACCTTAATCAGCAGTAAGCTGTAAACATGCAGTAGCATGTAGTAGCAGTAATCTGTTAATGAATGAATAATTAATATTTTCCAGGTGTGTTAGTCAGATTCAAAGAAAGTCAAATAACTGCACTGCCAATCAGAGTAAGGTGATTACAGCAGTTTAAAAATCCGATTATAATCGGACTAAGGCAATTTGAATTCCTCTACCTGGATACAAATGCACTGACTGACGTTAATGAGAGGTGTAGTAGATAAGATGCAGCACAGGTAGTCAGTACAGGTCATCCACTCCCCTCATTACTGTTTGAGTTCCTATAGAGGTAGACAGGTCTGTTGGGCCATGAACTACTTTTTATCAACAAAGTCAAGGTCAGCATGAAATCTTGCCTGAAGGCATGACGAGCCCTCAGGCAGAACTTTGAGCACTTATGCTCTAATGCTATAGTGGACAAAATCTGAAATTCTGCAGCACCAAGAATGTACTGCTGTTTACATATGAGGCTCACTGTGTGCAACATAACAATATTAGCTTGAGAATGAGTCCAAAGTGTTGCAGTATGGAGAGAGAGTGTAGAATCATGCTACAATGCACTTCTGTTTGTGGAAGTTCTCTCTCCACTCCTCGTCTTTGTCACTCATGTGCCACTCATGCTTTACAGAGTGACACAACAGCCCCTTTGAGCTCCTTTATGTGATGGTTGTGGTAAATGAAGCTAATCAAAACCAAAACATGCATGACTAATTTGCACAGAAACACAAATGAGGTACTGTGGACTCACTGCTACATGCACACATAATAAGTCATTGATTTCCTATAGTTGTCCCATTACTGTTTAAGTTGTCCCGAGTCATCTCACCAGTGTGTCACCTGTAACCACCTCCTGTTGTTGGAAAGAGAGGACCACTTACATTTACCATACCTGGGCTGAACCCTTTTGGGTGATGCTAACACAGGGACACTTTTTCTTCAAACAAATGCCTTTCTGATTTCTCTGTAGTCTCACAGACATGAGCGCCAAGGCAGAGTGTTGTAAATGAATATGATTATTTATCTTCCATAAACAAGGCTAACTAACCCTTGAGGTAATTATTAAGACTTACACTTAATGTCATTTAGATTTTCTTGTTCATGTCTACTTGTGTTTTAAAAGCAAAATCTCATTGGGAATTCAAAATTATATTGCAAAACAGTCTTAACAGGTAACATGAGTCATAGACATTAGGAGTGCACCAATCCAATACTCAGATTGAAAACTTGTGCCGATCCAGGCTAAAAAGCTGGATTGGATACCGGTCATTGGAGTAAATACATGGGTCTGATCTAGTATAGTGTAGCTCTGTCTGTGGTATGTACATCATTGAGATCAAGGTTCAGCTGAACCAGAGAGAGGCAACAGAGTGTGATACATCCACCTGCTTTGTCCACAGTTTTATTAACTGTTGTTCAGACTGTAGCTTCTTGATAGTATCAAGCTAAAGGAAAGCTAACTGTTTGTATTTTTCTCTTTATCAGAGTTACACAGCCCCTCCCTCTGAGTGTTACCACAGAGCCCCAAAGTGCAAACTACTGTCTTTATCCACTAATATGATTTACATGAGTGAGATTTGATGGAAAGCTGCTGTTGTAAAAACACTGAAGCTACAGTCCTTAAAAATCTGACGGTTTATTAATTTGTCTTCCTCCTAAGGATGGTTTGTCTTCACATTGGTTTGATCAATGGATTAAAGTACCTACCACAAGTTGATATTGTATGTCTGATCAATGGTAATGTTTTTTTTTATTTGGACAAATCTACTCTACATTACAATAAAAATGTAATGTTAACCCCCATCTCCATAATGGGTCATGTGACAAATACAAGGGTCTTTATTTATATGATAAATATTAATATAGCAGTTGGATTGGATCGGTATCAGATACCTGCAGTTACTCAAACCAGGTGGATCGCGGTCTGGATCGGTACTAAAAAAGCTGGTTAGGTGCATCCCTAATGAAAAACCCAACCCTTGCCATCACTCACATAGTGTTTTGAATCTTGTCACTTCGCTTGCTTATGTTGTCTTGATTGTGTGCACTTTTATTTTTTAATTTTTTTTAAATAGCATGAAATGAAATGCTCAAAATTAAACATTAATCATTCAATCAACAATCAACAATCAAACTGACATGAGTGTGACAATATTACGCCATCTGCTGTTAACTACAGTTTAAACTCACCCGTATTAGGTTAATTCAAAACTGAAAGAGAGAACGAAATGGTGACAACACTTCACTGGGAGCTTCAAAGGTCTAGACTACGTGTAACTTTGCTGTAATTACTGAATTTGTCTTTTTGATTTATGCGTCATGGCCAGCCTCTAACTGAAATTATATTTAACTGACAGAACTTTTGGTGATTATTACAGTTTTATATAGATGTAGTTTTATAAACACAATAAAAGTGAACACATTTATTGTCAGAACATTAACCAATGTTCACTGTCAACTCCATTATCAGGCACATCGAGTGCCAACATTTAACTGTATGTTAAAGCAAAATCTCTCTCTCTACTCTGAGAAACTACATAAAGTGAGTATTTGCATATTGTTATTTGGCTTCAAACCCAAATGTGGCCATAAATGATTCACTGTTAGTCCTTTAAGCTAAATGGTTGGTGCTCATTTCAACAGATGCTCCAGTCTCATTATGAAATCAGTCTGGTATTGAAGCCTATAAGTGTCTCTAACAGACTTCTTTGTTCCCATTAAACTAGACAAGATAATGACTCTGATATGCCATATGACAGCATGAAACAACTGTCACAAAAAGCAGACAATGAAACTGACACAATTGGCATTAGTTCAGTAATTTTCATGACAACAGGAGTTATTTAATGTTTTGGGTATCTTTAGAGCAAAAATGGATCAGCCCAATGCAGCATCTATGAGATACAGTGGTGTTAATCCATTTAAGGTGTACCCCATATCAACATAATTGGCAGTACAAGGGAAATAATTAAAGGTGTGATAAACTTTAAACCATGACTTTGAAGCCAACTGGGAAGGCAGCAATTTTTTTTAGTGCAATTTTGCATGTTTTTTTTTTTTTTTTACAGCATATGAAAGCACATTGTGTTCTGCGTCCTGATTGGCTAAGGGACTGTAGACCATTGTCAATCAATCTCTTCCGTGCCGTGTCTCCTGTACAGTACAGAATGCATTCGGCTTGCCAAATTTACATGAGAAAATGTTAATGCCTGTCTGAGAAAAGAGTATAAAGTGTGTGGTGAGGGGTTTTACAGCCTTAAAACATATATAATAATTGTAAAAAATAAAGCTGACTACCTATTGCGGGTTATTTTTGGAACGTAACCCCCGCGATAAATGAGGGACCACTGTAATGCCTACTCAGAGTACTCGGTATCTATGAGTATTGGAACTTCTTTAAATACTGAATGAGTGCGTAGCTGTATGTATTGAAAAATTTCATTTCCCCAGTCAAGATGACAGACAATAGCATTCATATGTCATTGATAAACATCTGAAAAAAACAGCTCCAAAATCTTTGCATGTTTCATAATCAGTAAGTTATCAACTAGAATCCTACTGAAAAAAGTGGTATTTGTGGTACATTTTTGCAACCTGGAGCCAACCCTCACTTTCTCATGAGATTTGTCAACAATTATCTCATGGTTACAATCATTACTACTGTGTATGGTCCCAATTCATTGATGTGACATAAAATGGGTGTGTAATAATCTTTAAAAGTTTAGAAATAGCGTTAAACAAAGCAGCAGGAATTTACTTTATAGCAACTTCATATACTTCTTAAATCCTGTGTAGTACATTATTCTTCGTGCGTGTCTCGTCAGAGTGGGTGTCACCAAGAGCAACAAGGTCACTGTGTTATTAATGGCCTGTCTGCCGTTCCAAATGTGCTGAAGCTGAGATTGTGCCTGCAGGTGACTGTGGCTGAGGTTGGTGTCAGTTTGGGCTTTTTACTATGAATCAATTAGTGCGCCCCACTGCTTCCATTGATGTAAGCCACTATTCAAACACAAGCAGCGCCTGGAGCCATCGGAAAAGTGTCACTGATATCACGTTGGGATTGTTTTAAGAAATTGCTACTTGTGAGTGCATCAATAGCTTACCTGGTAGAGCCCATACAAAACATGGGAGCAGCCTGTGTACCATTCCTGGCTTTGTCCCATTTCCTTGATGTCTTCTTCTGTTTGATTTCTGTCCATATTACTAGGGAGTCCAGTTCTTATCATTTAGTGTGTAGTAACCCTGCTTTAGTTTATATCTGGTGGGCAAGTACTGTTTAAAGTTTGCAAATTACCCATAAAGCAACACAGGTTTTTCTTTTAGCTCTAAAAACCCTTTTGACATGGACCAGGCTCTGTACCAGCTCTGGTTACTGAATCTAATTACAAACTTGTTGGTCAATGACAGCGGATGATCAATACACAGCAGATGTAAACAACAGCCAGCAACATATATCATAGATCCCTGTGACCTTTAGTAGACCTTTTTTTTTTTTTTTTGTAATAGGACAAATCCTTGTAAAAATCACCACTTGTGTAAGAAATACTCACTATAGTCCAAACGGCCAAATGTTAATGCTAGCATTATGTGAAAGTAAACACCCAACAAAATTTTCCCTAATGTGATTTATATCAAAGTGCTGTTGTTTTCTAGCCTCATTAAACTGCTTTGATATAAATGGTTTAATGAATGTTTTAGTTATGAATCTTTTAGCAACCATACTGGACCATCTCTCTCTCTCATCTCTCACTAAATATATAAATTACTTCTACTATATACTTTCATATCCATATTTCATTTTTCTCCATTGTTCCCCAGCCTATCATACAGCAGACCAGTCTAAATATGCAATAGAAGATACACTGTGGTGACATCTGAATTGAGCAGCCAAAAGAAATCATTTTTATCGAAACATGGCCATAGCTTATTACACCCAGCAGAAAAGAGTCTCAAATCAGCAAAATGTCACATAAGCACAGTTAATCAACGAGAATAACCAATGTGGTAAAACTTATGTCAAGATGTCTATTCCTGTAAATTTTGTGTGCTGTCCAAATGGCAAAAGTCAGATTTCCCTGGAGAAGTCTTAGTAGTCTCAGTTGAAAGCTGGATGCTGTGTGGGAATTTCTATTTAAAATAAAAAACAAAAAAAATTTCCAGCTGTGTTCGATGGATTAAGTTTGGTTCTAGTTTTTTTTTTCTAATACTAGATTGTCACGAAAAAGCCTTCCAACTCATTTTAATCCTTCAGTAATTTAAATGTGACTGTCACTTGGCTTCAGAACATCGTTGGATCCCCAGATGAACACAGTGGGGGTCCGGTAGAGGCTTCTCTGTTAGTGGGTGGTCTCGTAATCAGTGGACCACCTTGAAGCACACAAGTGTAATAACAACATCTCCACTTCTTCATTCCCGTGCTCTCATTTCACTGAGAGACACTTCCAAAGGCAACACACACACGAATTATGGAAAACATCACATACAGATCTGAGGCTTCAGTCAAATTGAGTTATTACCGGCGTGTTTCTTTTGTTTGTATATGTATGTGTGTATTTCCTGGTATCTCTCTTTGGTTTCCTTTGTTTTTCCCAGACTTTTTTTTTTTTTCATGTGTTTGTGTGTGAAGATCAAAGTCTGAGGGGGAAAGAAAGTTTCGACTGTAGCTGGGAACTGTGTGAAAGCCTGAAGACATGCAGCGTAAGTCATATTTAATTACATCCTTGAGGACAGTCCAGTCTATATTAAGTTGAATACTGTCTTTACAGAAAAGGAATAAGATAAAATAAGATAAAAGATCACCTGTTTTTATGATAAGAAAGGGCAAGATCTACTAAGCTGGGCAATTTTATGCTAATTTTCAATAGTGCGTCAGGGAGTGGCTTATTTAGAGACATATTTACTAAAACTGAACAAGGTGTGGGGCTGAGCTGACAGTCAGCCTATTTCATTATTGTCTAAGCAGATAACTGAGGAAATGCACAATGTATATATTCTACAGTGGATCAAGTCATTTTTATATATATAATACTTAAATTTTTCCTACTTATTTAAATCTCAAAGATGTTTCATGAACCTGCAGCAGGAAGGGGAAGGAGCACACAGCAGGACCATTTCACAGTCCTTACATTAATCTATCATCACAAGATGGATGTTATGTCTAAATGTCAAAATAAAGCCTTATTAAGTTTACAGGAAGGTCAAACTTTGACATGGACTGTGAGGATATTGAATAATGGTCATGTGTCAAATGACGGAAGAGGATTGTTAAAACCACATTATTCAGAGGCAATAATTTCAAGTAGATGTATAGAGCTTCATGAAAAACTGAGCAAAAACTAGTAGTAGTGGCAACACCAACAAACTGCCCTGGGACCCTTACTGCCCTGTTTCTCACCTCATTTCCAAATGTTATCCCTTTTTTCACCTCCACAACCTTGGTTAAAATAGATATACATATTTACACTCCTTGTCAGCTCGCTGTCAGTCAAACACATTCAGCAGCCCGCACTCTCACTGGCTTTATAAGGGCAAGAAAACCATGAGAAGCATGTTAAGCTTTTTGTTTTTTGTGGGTTTTTTTCCCTGCACAGTTTTAGCACAAAACTAACCCTGTTTGTACATTCACAAAAAAGCAGCAGGGCGCTGCACACTGTAGCTGCATGAGGCTGTTATTGAGGTTATATTAGGGGTTGCAGCATTACAAAACTGTTTCATTTTCTAGCAGTGGTTAACCTGCTCGGAAGCCATCTCCACCTGTTTCCCCTGAACACACTCACAGCTTCACAGAGAAACAGAGTTCAGTGAAGAAGGATATCTGTTTCATAACTGGTCCAGTTGTTAGGTTTTGTTTACCCATATTTCTGTTGGTGTCCAAATGTCTTGTTGAGTCAATCAAGTCTCAATCTATAGTCACTAGATGCAGAAAATAGCACAAGGTTTTGCATGATTTGTTGAATGCTTAAATGAAAACAGTAGAATAAGTGTAAGCAATTCAGTGATCACATATTTGTAAATTGGTATTTATTAAGTCATCACTAGATTAAATCACTTACGTTCACCTTAGCTTGAACAAAGAAATATATCACAGCCTATCTCATGTTAAGGCAAGAAAATAACTAGCAACAACCTTGTGTGCTTATGTAAATAGCAATCTTTGGAGCAGAGGTTGGTGGTATCTAGACATTCTCAATGCTATGGTCAACAATAGCTAGAGGGCCTGAGTTGTATTTTGCCACCAATGTTGGCAGATAGACTTTTCAATGTTGTGAATAAAACTTTACAGGGACTTGACTACTCAGCTCTGCTCCACTCATCTTTTTTCTCTCTCACACACAGACCCAGAGATGGGAATTCAGACTCAGACAGACACTCACGGAGTGGAGCAGAGCAGGGGCCACCAAAGCGGCTGCGCACTGACAGCAAAGTGTTTCCAAGATTTGGCCCCAGCAGTCCCTAAAAACACAGAAGCAGACTGGACTAAAAGGTAACGTCTTTATCAAACTAAGGGCAGCCCTGCTGAACAAGTCTGGGAGCAACATGTTTTTACCTTAGAGTTTTCACCTAAAATCCAACAGTGCCCAGACCAAAGCTGATCATTTTGATACACTGTTTGGATTAGTTTGGATGGTGTTGAGACAGCATTTTTTTTAACAAAAAAATACCACTTTCCCCAAGCCCTGAATCATATCACCAGTTATGGTATGCAACACCTTTGGTTTATAACAGCAACAAGTGTCTGTTAGCTTTTGCCACCTCAGCAGCAGAAAAAATTAATAAGCTTTAACACAAACGCATTGCAGGCTATCATTTTTATCTGACAGCAAAACAATCACCACATTTTAATTGGCTGCATACAGTTCTTGCTAAACAAGCCAACTGGACTTTTGATGAGACCAACGAGAAAGCCGCTCTTGTCAGATTCCCAATAGCAGGCAGAGAGAGACAACAGCTGCAAAAGCTACAGTCACTGGATTATGACTTACACACTCTCTTTGTGACCATCTTTCAACCAGCTAATTAGAGATTTACCCTTTAAAAAAATTTTTTTGCAACAAACATTAACAGTCTTTCCTTTGCAAATGTTTCAGCTCCTGCAGCCCTGATAAATCAGGTAGTTGCACTTAATAAATCGATTCTTTCCAACATGTGTTTTCATATTTTTGTATGGTTATCATCAATATTAGGGCTGGCCATAAGTAGCACTACTGTGTTTTTGCTTAGTGAGACTATCGTGCACTCAATGTCAATCTGTATTTTTCTTTTCTGCTCAAATGCTTGCCCTTGTTCAGTTGAGAGCTGTAGTGCACTTCTCTTTCTGCATGTCAGTTGCTTTTGCAGTAATTTTAGTTATACACAGTCTGGGATAGTTTCATATATATGCAGATACAAAACCTACCCTTAAAGTTAAAATCTGCGTCCTGAGTTCCCCTAAAAGAAGAGCAGAGTCATGTGATACAGACAAATAACCCAGCATATAATTACTTAGACACAATAATACAAGCCAGTGAAGGATGAAATGAGCAGGAGTTCAGTGACAGGACTCACATACGGAGCAGGACTGACTCATGGAGGTGTGAGGACCAGCCAAAACAGAAGCACTTTTTAATCAAATGTCCAGATTCCATAAACGTGTGCCATATTACGTGAATTATAAAACACATTCTGGTTCACGCAAATTCACCATTTTTTTAAAATAAATGATCAAAGAGAAAAAAAAGGTTAAATGTCCCTAAATGATCGTATTAAGTACATATGTGGTTTTAGTGAAGTGTGAAGTCAACTTTTATTTATCACATGTGTCAACATGACAGGTGATTTTTAGTAGTATTGCTTTTTGAGTCTAAATTCAACAATAGCGATTCTCTTAAGGTTGTTTGGATATCCAGACATTAAAAACTTGAAAACAGCACTGTTTTGTCCACATTTTTTCAAATGTGATAATATATTACATATGCATTTGTTCATACTGAATACTGTAATGAAATAACTGAATATGATAATAAAAGTTAGAGAGACATGAGATTTAAGCAGACATTTTTTTTCTGAACTTGTAATTCTTAGTTAAGCCAACTTGTTAAAAGTTAAGATATCTCATTAATGTTATTGTCTCATGTTGCAATGAAGTGTTGAGTTTTGTCTGTCTTTGTTTACAGTCATCTCAAACATAAAGCATATGTCCACACTAGGATAAAGACATAAAAGGCCAAATAAGTGTAATGTAGTTGTGTGTATTACAAGTAGTAATAGTAGCCATGTCTCTTCTAAAGCAGAAAAAAGCTACAGCAACACCATCACTTATCACTGCTTCAGGTAAAAGCATCTTTAGCAAGCATTGTTAGTTAGCGATTAGCTCTACATGATTAAGTTTCATTGACTGTTACCAATCATAACAAAGCATGTAAAGCTTTATTAGTGATCACCAAAACATTGTAATAATCTATGTGCCTTATGAAATGTGCCATCTTATCAGCTGACATTAGCATAAGAGGTGTTGAAGTATCATTAGCCAAGACACTGAAACCTTTTCTTCAAACATCTGCTTTTCTTAAAATGCATTGATTTGTTGCAGGTTGCATGGAATGTCCCAAGATCCAATGTTCTCTGTTGTGACTGCTCTCCCTCCTGACCCTGCGCTTGGTAAATGATGCTGTATTAATAGTAGATAATATTCAGTCTCGTTATGCTTTAATGGACAATGCTCATTATTGTCTGAGACACATGAGACTTGGGTACAATAGAAGGTGAGTCTGTGTCCTCGCCTCCCCTTCCTCATTTGCATGCTCTTGTTTCCTGTCTCCTTGCTGTTCACCGCTGCTTGAAACTAAATCAAACTCACAGTAAAGCAGAACGTAAATCAAATAGTGTCCCGGCTGCAAAGCCCAGCTGCTGTGGTATTACTGTACACAATGTGCTCACTGGTATGTGCAGGGAGAAATTATATTTGTCCAGTGATAGAGGCCCAGGCGGTACCTCCAGTCATTCTGTATGATAATAAATACATTTCACTTTGCCTTAGTCAAATGCATGTACTTCTTAGTTGACTTAACATTCCTTAATAATGCGGCTATAGTTGAGCATCTATATCAGCTTAACTGTAGTCCTGTTTCCACAACATTTAAAGTGATTTGCAACAAATCTTTGAATTGTTACTAGAAGGAGAAAACAAATTAGGGTTCCATGAACTGTTAGGACGGCATTTGTGTGACATCAAAGACCTGAGAAAAATAATGTGTACTTTTTCAGGGGTTTTGGTTAAACATATTTAACCAAATATGCTAAATAATAGGACTGTCTCTTACTTCAGGCTTGTGTTTTCCATTACAGTAGCATAGATAGTAGCATCTTTTTGGTAAATTATTAAACAGAGAGTATGCAATTTTTTATGTATGTATGAAAAAATGTTTAATCAGCTAAAAGCATATTCTAACAGGAATCATCTGTTAACCATGAGACCTTAATAAATAAGGACTGTCGACAGATACTGTGTCACACACAAATAACGTGCTCGCTTCTGGAAAAAAAAATTTGGTATTGGTATACATCGATGTCAACACGGAAGTAATAGCTACTGCTACTGGGTTGGTAAAAAAGAAAATTAGGTAGTGTTGTTAAAGAGAGAAAGAAAAACAATACAACTCAGTTTCTATAAACTATATATTATGTATTGGATTTATGGCAGCACAGGCCTAACAGAACTTAACAAAAGAAGTAAACTATTCTATCCAGGTGACTTGCTTAGCCCAGTATTTAACGTACCGGACATAGTTTCTGTTGTAAATAAAAAGCTTTATTCAAGGCAGTTTACCCATATGAGATTAGAGTGAAGGTGGGCATACATTTGTAGTTTAAGCTTGATATTTGAGCTTTGTTCACAAACACAAAGTATGCCAAAGGATCAGTATACATCCAGATTGCTTACATGTCAGAGACATCATTAGCATTACAAACACTGTCATGTAATGTGGTCATACAAACTGACCGAACATATGATCATACAAATACACACCTACATCTGTCTTGTGGTAACACTTTTTATTGTAGAGCACACTTTTCCGGCCTAACCAATATATTATACACTAGAAAATGTGAATAATAATTGAAAACATCACTTTGTATATCACTAAAACTCCAGTTACATACATACATACACAAAATAAGTGATTTGCAATTATACCAAGTGAGGCAAGCCTTATCTAAATATTATGTACCTATGTACCTATGTTGCAGTAAGTAATATAACTTGTAGAGGCGATCAAGTAATGTGTTGAAAGATGAGAAGGGTTTGTGGCATTGTTCGAGAAAAAAAAGCATAAGCTGTTTCTCTTTACCATAAAAGACTTTAGTGGGGTCAACAAAAGGCTGCAATGGTTCTGTTAAAATAAAGCCAAAGTAGAGCAGCAGCGGCTGAGTGAATGTGGAGTTGACTTTGGAGAACTGACGTCACTGAAACAAAACTGATAACTGGTTTTATCACAATATAAGGCCCACAAATTGGCTCCAAACAAACATTATTTACGCTGTCCTTTTCTCTTAATATCCTTGTATGCAACTGCTCCACAAATCCCTTCCTCTCCAATCCACTCCACCTTCCAGTAACACTAATTAGCGGGAAATTTATAGTTTGTGGTATAACTCTTTCAATTTTTGCAAGGTCCTCCTCTAGAGAGACTTTTAGTTTATCTGCAAGCACGAACACAGCTGATGCCATGTCATTAAAGTAACATAGGGCCCTGTTTGTATCCTGGTGGACTCCGAGGAATCACTGGCTGTGGACAGTGATGGATATTTGCTTAAAAAAGGATGGGGTTTGTGTGTTTGAGAGGGAGTCCAGCTTTTTTTAGTTTTTAAGTTTCCCCTGAATCTCTCAGAGTCTACACAGTTCTGTCTCCCACTGAGATATCATTTGCTGCTTTACTTTAGACTCCATTTTCTTTAAGAGACGGGTCACCTAAGTGAAGCTCTCCTGACAGTGGCCCATTGCATCAGTGACAAGTACAATGACAACCACTTCCTCATGTTGATCAATTTTCTCTTTGATTGTCTGTAGCCTGGCCTCTAGATCTTTCTGTCTCTTGGTCATTTTGGTTGTACATACATATTTTTGTACCGACAATGTACTTTGAGAATAATATACATATAAAATATTAACTTTAATCTAGCTTGTATGTCCTCTCCAAAACTGCTGCATCACTCAAATATTACTCAGGTGTTTAGGTAATCAACAAAGCTGACCATCTTTGCCAAGAACACTCTCATGGCCCACTTCATCTTCTTTCTGCTGAACAGTCTGGACAGGGAAGTCTTTTAAAAAACAGAAGCATCAGCAAAAAACATCACAATATAAGCACAACAACTTCTTCCAAGAAACGTTCAGAGCCCAACTTTTTATGAGCTTCGGTCTCCACGTGCCTGGCAAGTTAAAACCCATTTAATGTTTTTATTTAATATGAGTTTATGGACCTACCGTTTTTTTTATGAGGCAGCTGTGTTGGCAGCAGTATGAGTCAGTCACTGGCATAAATAATAAAGCTCAAGACTTATACAACAACAGAGCAACAGGAGGACATTCTAAAGGTGTGGTGTTTGAGGAAAACAGAACACATCTGTGTTGAATACCAGTTCCATTATATACGTCACATTGGCTGTTGGAGTGTAAGTCAACATCGCCGCAACAGTGGACTGGATTTGCGCTTGCTATCTCTCAAAAGGAAGATGCCAGACTCCTCCACCATCCAAACCATGAATTACATTTCACAAGTAAGATTTCAAACACCACATGTTTCAATTTTTTGATTAACATTTATTTACACCAGTCAATCATGTGATTTGGGAATCAGCCAAAGAAACTCACAAGCCACTTAGTTAAGTTTCTGTCCCAAGATGCTCATAAGTCCTTATTAATTAGTCAATACCATAAAAAATACATCCAACTTCAGTTCCAAGACATATCATCTTTTGATATGCTCAGGGTGATAAGATGTTCCTGTTAGGGGTCACGAGTGATTTGAGCCTATCCCAGCAGCTTTGGGCCAAAGGGGTTTACCCTGGACAATGACCAGTTAGTCACAGGGCTGACATTTAGACACAGATACTGACAGACAACCATTCACTAGGGATAGTTTGGATGAGCCAATTGCCCTGTACATGTATGTCTTCGGGCAATGGGAGGAAGCAGGAGACCTGGAGTCCTCACAGAAGGACCAGAGATGGCCAGCTGGAACTCACAACCTTCTTGCTGTGCACTCCACATTATGGTGTTATAAAATGTATTTTCTTATTGACACAGTATGTGTAATATATACATCATCTAACCACTAGATATCAAATTAAAAAAGGGCATTGCTGTAAGTTTGTGTTAGTTATTGTCATAAAAGCATCATCTGTGTGAAGTATAATATTTGTTTGCTTTTTAAATATACAGTAAAAACATAATGTAACAACATTTTATATTAAGCTGTCTTATAATTTATTGGCAATGAAACTTATGATTGGAATAATGTTTATGTTAATAAAGTCTTTTATATACTGTCTCTGTATTTTCTACAGTGAAATCTGGCATGATTTTTATTGAAGACAGAATAACCTTAGGAGGAAGTGGAATCAATTGGATTCCCATTGGCTGCATTTGTGAAACCCGCTGATGTTTTCTGACTGAGCTGAAAAAGCCTCCAATTCCTTGCTGGAGCCTGGTGGACATGTCGCTGTGCAAACTTGATGATGGCACTCTCCTGAAATGTAAAAGAGAGCAGCGCTGCAGTTTCCTCCTGAGGCCTTCCAGGTCCTGTCAAACCCGCTCCCAGCAACATCCCGCTCTGTCTCAGTGCCACACAACTGTTTCTCATGTCTGTGGTGTTCAGCTATGCAGAAAATTAACTCCAGCGGCTACAGCACATCCATGAGCCAATTCTATGCCCATTTTCACTGTGATCTTTGAAATATAACAACATCAAAACCATACTTTCTTCACATTTGAATTTGATTTGAACTCTTTTTCATTTTTTCCACATTATGACTTTTTTCTAAAATGGCTTAATTGATAATCCATCCATCCATCCAGATCCTTCTGATCTCTTGGAACACAGGATACTGAAAACTGCAAGAGAGTTATCTTCATCCCACTGAGATAAAAATGTGTAATTTAACTGTTGCCTGAAGCAACAAAGGGTACATCTCATTTGTCTAATTGTGCATGTTTGACTCATCATTTACATCAGAAGTTATTCTCCATGAACCATATTTGCTGCTGTCCCAAAGTTCCTATAGATGGATAGACCAAGGAGGCTTCAGAGAGGAGACATGAGCAAGGATACACAGGAGTTTCCTACAGAGGTCAAGCTCATGGCAGAGGAGAAAATCCCGCCCATAGCAGGTGTGTCAGTATGATCATAAACAGACATTGGACGCTCCTCATCAGACAGGTGTCCTATTATGATTAAGTCATGTCTCCTGATTCTACTTTGCTCTCTCTTCTGTGGACAGGGCTATGACACAAGGGGAGAACCCAAGTGCAGGTATTTTAAACATACAAATAAAAGTACACAATAGCTTCTGTATAATATGCTCTTTTTTATTATTATTATTGTTTTTAGTATTAAATGAACAACTAACACTTTTTTACTCTGACACTCTTGTGGGGAATGACTTCATGATTCTAGGGGGTTTACCAGCCATTGTGAAACGGTAGAATCCTTTCTGTTCAATTAATATTGCTGGACATTCTTGTTTTTCTTATGACTCACTAGATTCTGAAAGGTGCTATAGTGTGATGATGGATGTGAAGTGGTCCTAACTTTATTCAACACAGGGAGGCATTTACATTCAATAATGTTCAAATTCATTTAACACATTACTAAAACAGTTAAGTTAAACTTTGTTGTCCGTGTAAGAAACCCATTCTCCATCCATGCTTTTGCAATAAACATGTATGTATTTTTTACCATAGCAGTCTCTGGTGTAAATAAGACCTTCACAGCTGAGGTCACACTAAGTGTTAAGGATACGGTGCAGAGAAAAGGTCAGCGCTCAATTTAAATGTGAGTGAAATCATTCAGAAAGTGGCCTCTGCTCAGTCCTTCACTCCTCAGTGACTCCCCAAGAGATCTCATTATAAACCAGGTTGATGCATCAACACAGTCTAAAGACAAAGTCAGCATTTATCAAACAATAAGGTATTTGGAGAGTTAACTGGCCTGGTATATCTTAGAACTGACTTTTCTTGATTAGTTGATCAATGAGGTCTACTATACTAAATTTAATTATAACACAAGTAACTTTTAACAGACCTGTTGTAATGATGAGGCAGCAACATGTCTGTCTGAATCCTACTTTCCACAACAAGATACATTTAATGGTTCAGTCATGAAAGAAAGGTATTAAGCTCCAATCTGAAATCTATCTTTATTTGTGTTATGTGAAGACTTCCAAAAAAAACTAGGATCTTGTATCTCTACATTTACCAGCCATACATTGTTTCAGATTAATTTGGGCACATTCTTCTTTACAAATTCATTGAGGTTTTTGGGCATCTGCTTGTGCACATCTCCCTTAAGGTCCTGTAGTACCATTTCAGTTCTAGACCAGTACTGTTTTTTTAGGGGACCGCTTTTCTGTTTTCACCTTGTTTTGGATATAATGCATGTTTTTACAATACCACCACATGGAGGCAGCAGAGTTATACATGGAAGGTTTTAGGACCTGTGCTTCCTCATGAAAGGCCGCAGTTGAGTCATCAGGCTGTTATGAACATTTTTCCCCTATATTAGATTTTGTACAGTATAATTTGAATCCTTTTTAAAGCAATATTATGTTCATCTTTGCATTATTTTGTTATTTTATTATTTTTTGTATCTTGTGATACTTCTTAAGCATAGTGTTGTTCACTTTTACACTTCTTTTTTTTAATTAAATGCATATGGACTTTAACAGTTATTTTTCTAAATTGGTTTAAATTATTAAATAAGATTTTACTTTGTCACTTCTGTCCATTACGTCTTCAGTTAATGGTAAAATACTATCACACCCGCCACAACAGTTAGCCAAAATGTTCTGGAGCAGAGCAGTGACCAGTTTTCACAACATTTTCAGTGAGAAAACTTTGATTCAGGAGTAGCCTGACTTTTGGCTGAGCTTTGACAGGTTTGTGCTGACTGAGTAGGCATACAAATCCAGACTGTAGTCACGGTGAGCCTGTCTCCCACACACAACCAGAGGAGGAGGCAGCTGCTCTGAAGAGAGGGGAGGACAGAGGATGTTGAAGGAGATGGGTGCTGGCACCAGCGGAAGCCCACCGTGTGACACTAATGGGCCCAGAGAGACACAGCGGGACGGCTCCATCTGAGTCCTCTACAGGCACAGGTTTAGGAGACGGAAAATGAAAGGTGCTGTTGAACATATTTGGCCTGTTCCAATGTTCACATTTACGGGGTAGTACTTAGTGTAACTGAACATCAATCAAACAGACTCTTGTTTGATTTATGTAATTGAACTCAATCCCAGTGTAATAGAACCCTGATTTAATTCTATTACACTTTTCTCCAGGGTCAAGACAATATGGAAAGTGCAAGTGTACACTTTTATTATCCAGTTAATTTTTTTAGTGGGGTGGATGATATAGCCTCAGAAACTGAACACCATTATTTTGAATATTGCAGGTTGTCACATGCTGCAGCATGTATTGGTGCATTGCAATTTTCAAATTCTACAATTGTGTCTATTTTCCCTTTTACTTATTATAACAACCTACCAAAAGTGCCAATCTACTGTACCAACTATTTCTGTCATATCTACTTTATTTATTTGAGTTTAGGTCTAGAGCAGGTGTGAACAAATCAGGTGTACTCAGTTTTAGCCTAAAAACATTGGTTTTGGTCTGCTTCAAATGAACTCGTGTGTGGTTTAATTGACTTGTGAAACAATGTCCCAAAGGCAGGGAGTGAGGAGTGAGCCAAAACATTGTTGGCCAATGGCACAAAACACTAAAAAGTGTGCATCTAATGAGAAAATAGGTAAAAATGTCAGATATGGGGTAATCAGCTGTTGAGAAGATATGCTGTGAATGTTTGTAGGTAACAGCTGCTGTGAACCCTGCCAAACACAAAGATTTAAAATTATTCATCAATAATAGCTGCAGTCCTTCCCCAGGCAAGGGGTGTAGCTGCCTTATTTAGAAAGTTTGGGTTGTTTGTGAAAACAGAACCAGACCAACCAAAAATAAAAGAAGCAACAATTGAATCAAGTGTACCTGACTATTAGAGATTAGCATGCAAAAAATGCTAAATGTTTTCACTGTAAGATTTGTCTCAGCTTACTTCCTGTGATCAGATAGGGTGTACCAGTCAGGTCCATAAATACTGGGACATTGACACAATTCTTATCTTTTGGGCTCCATACACCACCACAATGGATTCGAAATTAAACCAACAAAATGTGCTTTAACTGCAGATTTTCAGCTTTAATTTGAGGGTATTTACATCAAATCAGGTGAACGGTGTAGGAACAGTTTCTATATGTGCCTCCCACTTTTAAGGGGCCAAAAGTAATGGGACAAACTAAACAATCTGAAACTGTCTTCAGTTCCTGCTTGTTCTTGGGGCATTTTCCCTTCAGTTTTATCTTCATCAAGTGAAATGCATGCTCAATCGGATTCGGGTCCGGTGATTGACTTGGCCATTGCATAACATTCCACTTATTTGCCTTAAAAAACTCTTTGGTTGCTTTCGCAGTGTGCTTCGGATCATTGTCCATCTGCAGTGTGAAGCGGCGTCCAATGAGTTCTGAAGCATTTGCTGAGCTCACCGGTGCGTTCTTTCTTTTTAAGAATGTTCCAAACAGTTGATTTGGCCACACCTAATGTTTTTGCTATCTCTCTGATGGGTTTGTTTTGATTTTTCAGCCTAATGATGGCTTGCTTCACTGATAGTGACAGCTCTTTGGATCTCATATTGAGACTTGACAGCAAGAGATTCCAAATGCAAATGTCACACCTGGAATCAACTCCAGACCTTTGACCTGCTTAATTGATAAAGAAATAACAAGGGAATAGCCCTCACCTGTCTATGAATAGCTTTTGAGTCAATTGTCCCATTACTTTTGGTCCCTTAAAAAGTGGGAGGCACATATAGAAACCTGATTTGGATGAAATTAAAGCTGAAAGTCTGCAGTTAAAGCACATCTTGTTCGTTTAATCTTAAATCTATTGTGGTGGTGTATAGAGCCCAAAAGATGAGAATTGTGTCAATGTCCCAATATTTATGGACCTGACTGGTATGTATCAACAGATAAGGACCAATCCTGCAGTCCACCTCCATCTTAAAGAGAAAGGGAATTCCTTTGAGGACAGCAATGTCCAAATCTTGGCCAAGGCCAGGTGGTCCGGAAGAGGAGTAAAGGAAGCCATCTTTAAAATGGAAAAGCCCTCTTTGAACAGAGGAAGGGGTCTGAGACACATCTGTCTCCCATTTACAACAGTATATATTGTGTCATCTTGTCACTATATCTTTATACAGCACATAATAAAATGGCACTGCTTTTTAGTCTTTGTATACATTTCTGGATAATAATGCCTCTCAGCAAAAGCCACCACTTGACGAAAATACTAAATCCAAAATCAGCCGACAGATGCTCTGTTAGTTTAACAATTTGTATAGAACAGGATCCAAATGGCTGTATTTTATATCATCTCTGCTTCTTACTGTTTAAGTAATCATTTCTTGCTGCTGACTTATTACTCAACAATTTATAAAACTCCACATCTGTACAAAAGTGACTTCTGGTGTTCACACCATCTTGACAAATGGCCTGATAATATGATTGTTAGCAGCTACATTTGTTTCTTCAGCCAAATGATGCAATGCTAGGAGAAGACCTAATTAACCAACACATCATTAAAGGGACTGTCGGAGTGTTTTATTGCTCCTAATGCTGCCGGCAGCAGGAAGACCCACAAAGATGAGACTTTGTACCAAACCTTGATACAGAGCGATATCCTGATAACCGCTTCATCATTACTGAAACAGAATCACTTTCTAGAGGGATTACTGTCAGTAAACTGGATTAAATGCTGATAAATCTAATTCTGGTTTGTAGAAAAAAGTTACTGAGCAGTGAATTTTATGACATATTTTCTATGAATCAGAATAAATGTTCTCCGCAAAGTCATCTGATGCAAGATACAAGATGGCATTACTCCATCAAAAGGAATGAGACACATTAAAATTGTGTTTAATAATGTAACAGCTCAATGCACGAGTAAGAGATGGTTTGTCTAAAGTGGAGTGGGGGTTTTATAAATTTAAATGGACCTTTGGATGAATTGATAACGATTCATGCTCCACTTCAGTTCTTTTTCAGTACCATGCAATCTACAAAACCCATTTCTGATGATTCTGACATTTTAAATGCAAATGTTTGCTTTATTCCCAGTTGACAGTTTCTACTGTGGGCACCAGATTTCCATGCCTCAGTGCAAATGTCTTTTTCCTTGTTGGAGGCACTAACATTAATTTATTCAAGTGATGTTCAAGGATTTTCAAGGAAGGTCCCTTAAACATAGTTACTATATAGTACTAATGTAGTACATATGTTAGCAAATGTGTGGTTGATTTTGCAGTTTGATGAATTGGCCCAACTCAATGTAATTAGAAGCAGTGCATAGCTGTCTATAGGCATATAGATATACAGCACATTTTTACCAACTGTTATTTGGGGAATTAGAAGACATTTCATAGCAAATCACGGTCCATTGTGAAGGTTGGAGCAGCTAGAGGGTCATGAGAATCATACGGATTTTCAATGGGTACATCAGCTTCCTAACACTGTTCAAAGATGAGGGGAATGTCGTCACTGTCACCGCACAGCAGGCACATCAGGGGATTGACCTGTGCCATTATAGCTTCCACCCACTGTCCAAAGACATGCATATAAAGGTAAACTGGTGAATCTGAACACACTGAATTAATATGAGAGTGACTGGTTGCCTGTTAGTGAATGTCTCTAAGCGTTAGCCCTGTGATTAACTGTAATGTGCATGGTGTACAGCAACTCATGCCCAAAGCAGCTCGGAGAGGCTCTAATCTTGCTGGTCTTGGAGGATGTTCCATTCTAGTTAAGTTTCATGGGAGCATGAAATTCTCAATCTAGACATTTCATAGCCCATTCATATACAAATTTGTAAAAAAATAAAAGGTAAAAAAAGGAATGCAAAAATTAAAGTGTTTGATATTTAATTTTAAATCAGTTCCCGGTGCATCAAAACCTAACTTTGTCCTCTAAGCAGGCTTCATGCTCTTTACACTTTGCACTTTGTATTTGTACATGGTGTCAACAGTTGGTAACAGTGTACATTTTATTTAATATTTATCTTTGATAAATAACTGCATAAAATCCAGATATTATATATTTAGAAGCTTCTAAAGTATGTCACAACGTTTGATGTAACAGGAAGCCAATCTGAACATCCATTGTCTATTTCAGAAGCTTAGAGAAATGCTCGAAGAGTATGACTCCATCTGTTGGGATTTGCTTAAACAAACATCTTTGTCTTTTTAATTTTGTTATTCGTTTTCCAATAGTTAGTGGCTAATGGTAGCAGCTTGTGCTAGGTATATACCAATGTTCTGGAGAGTTCTCATTTCCAGCAGAGGAATAGAAAAGCATGCAAAAGCCTAACACTGTATTTAGACCCCGAGATCAAGGGAACAGCATTCAGCTGTCTCACTGCACACCAAGCACACAACGGACAGCAGTGGAAGTGGGTAGGAAATAGTTTCAGAAAAAACCTTAATTTAATTGGTCATTCTTATTTACTGGTATTGTGACTTGACATTCGCACAATGGCTACCATCACACACAGAAGATGATTCTTCTCAAACTACTAAACCCAAGGAGTGCAAATTGTCCCTAAAATATCTCTCCATCATCATCATCATCATCATCATTGGAAAATGGCAGCGTCAGCAGTGGCCTTTTGTAAAGAGGTTAGGTGTATCGGTGTGAGCGTATGACTCAACTGTGACTCAACTGTGACTCACAGCGGACCCACAGCCAATCACGCCACACTTCTCTGCAAAAACCCATTTCCACTTCAAGACAGGACACTGAATTATAGACCTGCAGCTAAAGTCATTTGTACCTCCCCCTAGAACAGAACAAAACCAGTGATGCTCAAAGAGAATCCAGAGAGTTAGAATCGGACCAATTCAAATATTTAAACTTTTAAAATTGTAGTAGCTTGGGCCTTAATATGACATTTAGTGCATATAGTAAAGTCCAGAACTCCATCTGTTGTACCACTATATTTGATTATGCATTCTGACTTGGTCACTCTCAAAATCATTATATAAAGGAAATGAGAATAATATAAGCAAGGGCAGGGCGAGTAGCCTAATTATTTTCCTCCTGCAGGAAAAGAGATGTGCAGGGCCAGACTCACCATATTTAACTGCAAGTTTCATGAGTAATCTCCTGTTAAGCTTCAGTAGAATTAGCCTGTCTTCAGTAACTTGTTGTCTCTCAGTGCACAGTTCAGATGCTGTAACAAATCTTTAAGTAAAAAGGAGCAGCAGCAAACTGTTCTCTCTGTGATAAAACCTAACCTGGTACAAGTCCCGTGAGTTCAACACTGTTTTAGAGTAAATATTTGAGACAGGGGTGTTATCAGCCCTTTTTTCTTCTCTCTTTTTGTAGCAGGATTACAAAGGTGCCAAAGACATGGAAAAAAATTGAAACGGCTTGAACATAAACAGGGCAGCATTATGAGAAGTTAAAGGCATTTTTAGGTGTGGAGCAGCAGTAAATGCACAAAAACAAGTATGGCAGCTATAATATGCCACATTCATGTTCTGTCTTGAAAATTAGCAACATAAGCATAACAAGTTTGATTTGACTTAGCTCTTTCTTCCTGAAAACTTTTGCCCATTTATTACTTTAGTCACAATAAAATGCATGCAGCCTTTTTCACAGAAAATGAGGACGGAGCAATAAAGGAGACCGTGTTTTGTCTGTTTGTTGCGTTGCATGCAGAGCGTAAATGGGACATACGGCTGACTGAGATTTGGAAGTAATTCCAACTAATATCACACAAAGGATGTATTGAGTCTTCCATGAACTCCTCTGTCAACCAGAATAAAAGACGCAAATGAAAGGCCATCCGACCCACAGCTAAAGCTTGATCCATAATAGGTCACGCAACAGGAAATTATATAAAGCACAGGTCACAAAAAGAACCACAACATTTCACATTTTCCTTTGCTTTGCAGTGAAGGTCTACTAATCTATTTTTTCAGCAGAACCTGGGCCAACAGAATAAATTAATGTTATATGTCACTTGAATAGAAAGGTTATGAGGCCATAAAGACTAAAGAAACAGTTTAACAACACATGAATGAACACACACTGTAGTCCTAACACTTAACATATTCACAAAAAAACAGGTTGCTGTCAGCTCATTCATGACCTCATGTATGAAGAGATTTAAAGAAGAATGGAACAAAATTCCTTCACGTTGATGTGAGGACAGGTACAACCATTCCTTCAGGTAATTCTTGCTAAATGTGGATCTGCAGCTGTTGAGTCTGAGCGATGTTCAGATGCCCACTTTATATTTTGGCTTCATTTTTCTTAGATAAATAACTGCATAAAATTCAAAAGAAGACAGTCAGGCAATCTTCCCACACTTGATGTAACAGACTTATTTCAGGAGCTCAGAGAAACACCTGAAGAGTATGGCTCTGTATGTCTGGCTCTGCATACATGAATGCATAAATCCATGCCATAAAGAACAAAAATTTAGCTCCAGAGCCAAATGTCTGCCCTGTGGACATTCAGAACAGCACTTTCCCACAATTCAATTTATTTCATGACAAGCCTGAAAAGCTTATGTGGTGTTAGATCAGCAGAGGCAGAGAAATGAGGCTTGGGTTAAAGCACAGAGAAATCAATGTATGCATATGTCACTTTGATTTCCAGTTATGGGGACATTAGAGCATGCAGTGAGAGCGTTTGAAATCATTGGAACAAAGTGCTGCCAACAATGTTTTTGATGATGGACCGGCACTAGTTCTGAGCTTATGTAGAATTAACTTTACACTAAGTGCTGCCCTGAGACTCTGGGCAAAGTCTGACACTACATTAGACTTTCACAACACTCTTTATTTGGAAGTTTTCCTTTCCTGCTGGTAGTTATTAATACACCTTGGAGCTGCTCCAAAGATCACTATAACTGCCTTAAAAACATAAAAATTATCACTCAAAGTGCAGTTTCAGCATTCCTCTGGTATGTCATTAGAACAATTAAGCTTCCTGTGGTGCATTCAAGAAATGTAAAGAGACTTGGACTTGCTACACACAGCAAAACAGGTCATGACGCACCACTGGTGTTTGAGTGAACCTGACCTCAGTGCCCATCAGATGCAACAAATAAACAATGATGAACATTTCTACATTATTCTAGTGAGTGGTTATCTATGTCTTTATTTAAAAAGTCAAAACCAAAAACATTTAAAAATGTTTGTAGATGGAAAAACACCTGTGTAATTGGGTTTTGTGCGCTCCTCACAGTGTCTTTTCTGCTGACCACAAGTCTCCTGCTGCAACCTGCAGCATCAATAGCACTGTCACAGATGTGCTCCAGTAGTTTTATGATGCTGTACAATGTGAATTTGTTAGCATCGCTGATACATCATGAAATGACTCCAGGCTCAGGACTCGGCTGGTTAACTGTTTTAACTGACTCGGACTCAGACGGCTGATTAGAGAAACCAGAGGGCTGTTCAAATGTTTGGGCTGGGCAGAGAGAGGGGAATTGGCCACAAGGTAGTAAAACACACTTTAGAGGCAGAACTCGCTGATGCTGTGGTTTAAAGAAATTATTAAAGACATAGTTAGGTCTGCTGCACAGAGAGAGAGTGATTTCTTGGATTTGTTCCCTGGTTAGGGCCTTTCTGTGTGAAATTTTATGGCTATTATAGATGTTAGAAAATGTACACCACCCTAGATTTTTGTAAGTTACTTAGCAAAGGTAAGAGCTATTCACAATCCAACTTAGCCTTAAAAGTTTTTTTTAAACAAAATAAAATGTGTTACTCACAAATGGCTAAATCTATTAAGGCACTGCATCATGTTGCAGCCTGTTGACATCAGCTGACTTCAGGTGACTCAGGTTCAGGGGGAAACAGAACTGCACAAACACCGTCACTGCAGATATTTATGAGAAAAAATGAACTTGAAATGAAAGAACAGTTACTGATGATTGCTATGGCTGGCTCAGGGCTATAACTAAAGAGGAAGACCATGCCGTGAATAACGGTGCATAAACAGAAATGTATTGTGATTTAACATAAGTGTAATCAACAGGAACAATGATGGGGTGTGAGTGAGACAAACTTAAACGGTGCATGCTGTAAAGTATCTGTTGTCTCGGGTGAGGCATGGAACCAGTGCAGCGACAGAGTAGGACAGAGTAGCGACTGTCAAGCCATGGACCAAAGTGGAAGAGCACACTGCAGCAGAGGAGCTCCTTTTTTAAACACCAGCTTCCCAGGTTCAAGCAGTCAGGCCTGAAAAGGAGGAAGAGGGGCAGAAGAGCGACCAGAGACAGGCCGAAGGCCGTAACAATGAGGTTGTTTACATGCACACTAAAAATCTGATCAGATTTCTGGAGTTATCAAATTATTCAAGTGATCATATAAACAGCAAAATCTGATATTCCTTTATCTTCCTTTACGGCAGTAAAGACCAAATGTTTTGAAAATAATGGAAGGAAGTTTTTAGGAAGTTACATCACTAAATTACATTACATTACACTACACCAAAAGAAACCCGATAATGGATTGAAACATGTAAATGTAATGTAAAAATGTGTATGTAATTAAAAATGTGTGTGTGGTTTGTTTGTATAGATTTGTGGGACATGCGTTAACATCTGTGTGAGGTATCCACATGCACACAGGTAGTCCGATGCATGACTTAGTCATATTGAATGAACTGACCTGTGATTGACCCCAGACCCTGTACAGTTTTTTGTAAATATGCCACTTAACAGGCCACTCCCTGCTACTCAATCGCAAATTAGTGCTGCACGCAAAATTGAACAACATCTGACCCACATAGACATCTCCTGCAGAAAATCAACAATGAGTAAATAAGGTCCTTCTTTTAGTGCATTTGTATGTTAAATGATATTACTGATGACGCCATTACAGCTGCCACTACAGTACTGTACTGCCACAGGCAATACAGTGCTAGTAAACCTGTTGTTTCTGACACCATAATCAACCACCAAAAGAAGGTATATATATAACTACATTATGTATAACTACACTGGAATATCTGAAAAAAGGAAAAATGCCACAGACAGTTGTAATATCTGTCATAGTCATCAATGAACAGCACTTTGTCTGCTTCATTTCTGCACAATTCCATTGCACAGCTCTTTATGTCAGCATATTCCTCCTGTGCATGATGTGATGCATAACAGCTTCATCGCTCCAACTCTGAACTGACCCCAATGTGAATGCACCCTCAGTGCCAGCTCATACGCTTTTAGGCTCAAACTGCTTTATCTAAGAACTGCAAAAATCTGAAAATTTACACATAATGCAGGAGCCACAGCTGGAACATTAGTGGAGGCATGAAAAATCAAGGAATTAGAGACAGACACCAGCCTCCATCCCAACATCAGGGACACAAGCCAAACAGGGAATGGACTGTTTGTGACTACAGAGCTGCTACTTGTCAATCATTTTATTTTTAATAATGAGCACTACTCGTATAGACCCCCACCCACCCACACACACACACACGCGCACACACACACACACAAGCAATGTCATCAGACAGATAGACACAAATGCACAAAGCCCTCAGCAAATGTGTGACTTTACCTACTATGTACATGGGGCTGTTAGGAGTTCTGTCTTGAGACTTGGAGCATGTAACCTTCAGCTGCAGTGGCCTAAACGCTCCTATTGATAGAGAAGCTATATATTTCTATTGACAGAAATATGTAGCCACTCGTCAGTTTTCTAGTGTCCTACATCAGCCAGAGATGGCAAAACAATGGGGAGCAACAGAGCACAACATCTTAGGTTCATCATGAAGTAACTGCTGAATTAAACTGTTTCCAGCTGAATCAATGAGTTTCCTTCCTTTTCCTCCAAAAGTAATAGTAGTAAGCAGTGTAATCCATTTGTATTGATCCAAGTGGTCATTATGGGAACTTGGCTTTGAACCAGTTTCCATGAAATATTCATGTGAAAGACTTTGTTCAATGAAGTGCAAGACCTGGAATTATCTGAGGCTTAGCATTTAGCTGTAAGTACATAGAGATGAAGAAAATGCTGTGTCTTTATCTGTTTATAGCCTGTTTATTGGGGAAGCATTTCGATTCAGTTTCATCCAGAAAGGTAATCTGGCTGTGTGGAAACATCAGTGTAAATGTCCAACAATATTGGTAATGAAGCAGTAATTCTGATAACAGGAACTTTAGCACTCCATGGAGAACAATATTCCCTCGAGGCTTGGAAATAATATGACTATAAATACTGAGCAAATTTTGATGCAAAGAGAAAGAAAGCACAAGAGATTTGGTTTGGTCTCACTGAGCCCTAGTCACGAGCCTTTAGATATTTCACTGGAATTAAAGGGTCACAGATGATATACTTAGAGGAGTCCAATGGTTTCATGATTCTCTTTTTTTTTTTGAAAACCTTGGTGATTAATAAAGTTATTTCGAATTTTTGAATTGGATTGAATGCTTGCTACCTTTTTACAAG